>JBCNYG010000002.1:5556028-5566616 GCA_039654305.1 Porochilus rendahli | reverse complement strand
AGTTGTATAAATCCTAGTAAATACGGAAAATAGGGATGTGCTAAAACTTTTCACTCGTAGAGCGTGTGTGTGTGTGTGTGTGTGTGTGTGTGTGTGTGTGTGTGTGTGTGTGTGTGTGTGTATTTAGGCTATATCTTCCACTTAGTTGCTACGCTTCTTAAAAATAGACACCTGGCAGTACACAACTTGACACAACGTAACACTAATCCATCCATCACTATCATATTACCATGAACATTATGACCACTACCAACTTTTTGCGCGCATGTCACTTATTCTCATATATTATATCATCCAGTAAGCAAAGCCATGGGTGAGTTGATGTTTAAAGCATAGCTGTTTCTTTCTCTTTGGCTTAACCACACCCTGTGATGGCGCATGTTTCCTTTTTTTTTTAAGCTGGTTAAACTGGTTGTGTACTCTCAGGTTGCAGCAGACTGATTTTTCAAGCGTTTTCCCCCCAGTCTCCAACACATCTAAATGTTGTCTAAATTGCTATTACTACATTGTGTTTTTTTTTTTTTTTTTTAATGTGTATTTTTTCACCCTTTGTGTTTTTCAGGTATTGTGTTGATTTGTGCATTTTTGTGCAACCTATTGGTGTTGTTCTGTGTCGTGGCTGCTTACGTGACTCTATCGGGTATGTCAGCTATGAAATTTTCAAGTGGGGGGTTTGCAGATATTGTCATCCCATTTGAAGGCACAGATCTCCAGAAGGTGCGTGACCTTGACATGCAGTTTACACAATTGAGAGCTCCTGGAATCTATGGAGGTCTGGCTTTCAGCATCATCTTCGGTGCGATCTCGCTCCTTTTTTTCATGTCGGGCAATAAGCCTGCCCATGTGCTTTCGCAGAAGCTTCTGGTTGGTCAGTTTGTATTCCAGCTGATTGCAGCAGTGGCTTATGTCATAGCGGTAGGCCTGTATCTTCATTTTGTTATCAGTGTCAACTCGACGGAAGTGTGCTCATTGCGTGAACGCATTTACGCACGTAACGGACAAACTTGGATGAACTGTAGTGTGAGTGGTGCAGATGCGGCTGTGGCATTGTTCGGAATCATAGCGACCATTCTGTATGCCGTGGGAGCTTTCCTTACTGCTAGAACTATTCAAGGTGTGAAGCACTACCATAAGGAACGTGCTCACTATGAAGCAGAGAGACCGAGACGATCACGTAATTCCCAGAACACACCCATACGTTCAGATATTTCTATTTGAGCTGTAGATCAACAATGAGAAGGATGGATAGAATGTGTGTTTTTTTTTTCTAAAATATATAATGAACTGATTAAGTACAATGCAGTAAAATCTTTTTTTAAATGTTCTTAGATAAACTGTATGTTAAGTGAATCACTGACCTCGTGTGCACTAAAACTGTAAATATGTGAAAGTAAATGTTAATTTTTAGAATTTATTTTCATTAGATCTTAAATTTTGTCTACATTTGTCCACAATTCTACTTTGGTACTTTTATACTTTTATGTTGTAACCAGCAGAGGGCAGCATACACTTGTTTACATTGGTTAGACAAGGCAAGTGTTTTTATTTTTTTGTTTTCAACTCGACGACATGCCAGGATGAGTGATGCTGTCTTAGAGCTGGGGTTCTTAAATTATTGCTACCAAGAACCTGTTAAACAAATGATTGCAATGATTAAAAATCACTGTATAGCTAACAAAATAAATGTGTACATAGGTGTTTTTTTTTGTTGTTATTGTTGTTTCCCCCCCCCCCCCCAAACATAAGCATGTCTACCTCACAGCAACAAGGTCCTGTGTGAATTCTGTGGAGTTTGCATCTTCTCCCCGTGCATGGGTTTCCTCTGGTTACTTTGGTTTCCTTCCACAGTCTAAAGACATGCACATTAGGCTAATTGGCTGTTCTTAACTGACCCTAGGTCTGAGTGGTTGTGTTTACCAATTTACCTAGAGCTGTTATCTGCAGAATTTTCGAACAGCTGGAATTCTTTTTTCTTTCTTTTTTTTTTTTAGATTTTTTTTTTAATTTTAGTAGAATTTTTTTTAAAGGATTTAAATGTTCTCTGTGTGTGTACCCTATAGCACTGTGGTCATCCCTATCACACCTGGGTTGCTCAGCTGGCTCTTTTTTAAAATTGTGCTATACTGTGTTAATCCCACAAGGGAAATGATTGCCTCTGCATTTAACCCATCCAAAGTGAGCACACACACTTGGAGCAGTGGGCTGCCGCACAGTGGGGTGCTCAGAGAGCAGCTGGGGGTTAGGTGCCTTGCTCAAAGGCACTTCAGCCATGTGCTAACCTCATAGAGGCATAGCATGTAAGAGCCTTGCAGCTGTGATTGCTCTACAAACTACTGACTTTGGGGTTAATAGTAATTAGAAAATCCTTTCCTGTTTTCTTCAGAACAACAATTATTTTGCATGTTTAATGTGATAAGCCTTATATCCAATTTAATTTCAGGTTGAAAGGTAACAAAAGAAAAAAATATTGAATACTTGTGCAAATCACTGTACAACATGGTTAATAGTATAAAAAATGTAATATTATTTCAGAAAACTAGCAATCATTTAAAATGTTTGAAGACATTATGAGGTCTCATGCTTCCTTCAATCAAGCTACAGAAGATATAGTCTCAATCTCTGGAGATTGGGAATCACATGACGCAGTGCAGCTGATATCATTTGTATACTTTCATGATATTGATAAATACCACCAGATAGGCTCTCAGGGCTGTTTGTGATGCATTTCATGAAAAGTGAACAAGATTGTGTTATTCTGTGAAAGCAAACTGTTCTGGGAGATATATTTTGATAAAGAGTGCGAGTTCGTTATGTGCCCAAAATATGTGGACACCCGGCCATATGTGCCTGATGAAGTCCATGGATGTTAATATGGAGTTGTTCATTGCTTTACTCTAATAATAGCCTCTGCTCTCCAGGGAATTTATCAAAGCTTGCTGTGTGGCTTTGTGTTCATTCAGCCACAATATTTTTTAAATTTCTTTTTTATAATTTGAAATTGTTTATATTTCCCCAAAAGCATGTGCTTCATCATAGGCATGTGATGGAGTGGTACAATTTCCTGTCAACAATTCAATAAGTCGGTTAATAATGAAACCATCCGTGGAGGGATTCCACAGCGATTACTCACCGACTTCTTCAGTTGTTGATGGTAAATCGTATCACTCATGTGGTCTTATCTACCACATGCCAAAATCTTTCAGCAGAGCTAAGGGCAGGACTCTGGTTCCGGTTCATGTGTGAAATGATTCCTATGCTCTGTGAACCACTTCACTATTTGCACCCCAATTCGTGCCATCAAGGAAGTAACATCTATTGATAAAGAGGGATAACCTGCTCACTCAGGTATTCGCGTCTTCAACTGACTTCATTAAATTTTTTTTTCAGATTGTTCAGTACTGTGTATTAAAAATACAAAACTAAAACATTGTTAATTATATAATTCTAAGTACAGTCAGTTCTGCTCAGAAAAATAGGTAATATTTAACTTTATTGCTCAGATTTTTATTTGAAACAGTGCCATGATCTCCACACGGTACAATAAACGTTCTAATCACCAGCACAATCACTCGTATCTCCTTCCACAGCTTGAATCTCAGTACCACTTCATACATGACCGATTGTATGTAAAGGATTTTAAATGAATGGTCTGACAAATCGACTATATAATGTACATATAATACATCCCTGCTATGTGATCTGTAATGTGATTTGAATACAATAAATTGTTTCGGATGAAAGCAGTGCACGCTATATTCCTTTTATTGTATGACTCAGTGAAATGTTTGTATCATAGGCAAGAGGTGTGTCCCTTAATCTTGACTTCTTTGCTTTAGTCATACTTACTGGGATCAAGTGCTGACAGCAGTAGAACATGCGCATGTACACAATGCTGGCCAAAGTGCATGTGAGTTCTAGCATGCAGCGCACAGAGCGCGTTCCTCTTTTTGTCCTCATTTTCACTTCTTGTTTTCACCATTTTGTCATCTTTACTGGATGAATATAGCAGATGTTCTTGTAGGACTGCACAACCTGCAACCTTATTGTTCAGGTAAGCTCAATGTATTTAACACAAACCTGAACTTTTTGTTCTATATGTTTTGTTGCTAATATCAAAACAAGGCTCCACTAATGCTGAACGATAATAAGAGTGTGGGTGAAAAAATTGAAACAAATATTTCAAAAACAATAATGAGAGAGAAGTGTTAATGTACAGAAAATGACTGTGGGACTATATTTCAAGCCTGTTTCATTAATAACTTGCAGTCTCTTACTCTGGAGACAAAAATGACAGAAAGAATAAAAAAGAAAAACATCTGGAATGATCTAGCATTTCCTATTAGATCCAAGATTATTGAACCTGCTTCTAGATCGGAACCAACTTATTCCAAGATTTCTTGTCAAGTCAAATGATCTGTCCATGCAGCAAGATAATTTAATTGTAATTGTATCATTTTCTCTTAGATTCTATGTTAAAATACAAACTTAAAACGTATTCTAACTTAAATCATAAGAAACAAACACTGAATTCTGAAGAGAAAATGACATAATAATAACCACAGTGTTGTCTCATAAGGTGTAACTGGTGTAATCTGAATAATTATATATATGTCACACTGTATTTATATCACATGATGACTGTGTTTTCATACGTTATGACATAATTTATATTAAAATTCAGCATGTGTGCAAGGATGTATTATTCTGTATGTTTTATAGTTATACTGGTACACAACTGGTTATACTAATAGTACTATAATAGTTGTTGTTGTAGTTCAGAAACAGCTGATTGTGTGTAAATGGTCAAGCTGCAGCATGTTATTTTCTATGAACATGCCTTGTAATACTTGCAGCACTGAGAACGATCCACTAGTTAAATGTTCAGAGATATTCCAAACTTGTCAGTATGATTTCACTTTGGGTAATGAGGCCTACACTATGCACAGTATTACCCACAATGCCTTTTCGACTACCTGCTGTAATTGGTACAGGTAATTAGTTTTGCTTCATTTCTACTCAAAGACGCTGATGCAGTGGAGCTTTTGTCTGTATTCCTGTTGTCTGGTTTATATCTCACTCATCTCTAGGTTCAATCTCCTCAACAAACTCTGCTTTTAATGTACTGTACTCGTGGTGTTAGCATTAAACATTTAACTTTCATGCAAGTACCATACGCACGCTTGTGAAATTGTTGACTGCTAACTAGCTAAATTGAGGCTTTGTTGTCATTTGGCTGTACTCCATTCTGGAACCCCGAAGGGCATATTTCTTCGTCATATTTCACACTGAATTTCTCACGGGGTGGCACAGTGGGATAGTGATTAGCCTCACAGCAAGAACCTCCTGGGTTTGAGCTCCATGTCCGGCAAGGGTGTTTTGTTTTGGGAGTTTGCACGTTCTCCCTAAGCTTGTGTAGATTTCCTCTGAGTATTCTGACTTCATGTTAGGCAAATTGGCTTTTAAAAATTGCCCCTAGGTGTGAGTGTGAATGGGTGTGTGTGGTTTGGCTCTTCAGTTGACTGAAAAGCTATTCAGGGAATATCTAGTAAATAAGAGTCTGTGGTGTACATGGGTGAACCAATCAGAGTTCAGATACCTGTCTGCCATATTGATTATTCACTGTGAACTACAGCCTAAGAATGTTTGTGAATGGTAGGAATGTTCTTGACAGACTACATGTTCCAATGCCGTTACACTCATTAGCTCCCGCCCACAAAGTGGCTCGGGAGCTATTGGAATGGATCCAATATCCACTAACATCCACCTGTCCGTCACACTTTAGTTTCTGGATCTTTTCCTGCCGCGCTCTGAAGCTGCTGCTTTTTAAAAATTGGTATGCTTGTTCACTACTATGATTGCTGCGATAAGTTTGCGTGTGAGTGACCTTGACCTACTTTTCATGGTCACATAGTCAAAACGGTATATTAGGATTCTGGACAATGACTTGCATCGTGCTGAAGCTGTGGCTTTCAAACTTGCTATGCTTGTTCTATATTGGCATATTTTCAAATGGTCCTTTCGGTGGGAGCGTCTGGACCACTGTGGTCTATTTTTATGCAAATGCTTGCGGGCATTTTTGCTTTTGAATGTAAGGCTCATGTGTCTTCAGAATTTCATTCAGTGCAGTAGTACCACATGATCAACTGGCTGAATAAATACACCAATAAACAAGTGTTCCTAATAAAGTTACCATCATGATGAGTGACCAGAGATTGTATTGTTTTAGAGTGGAGTTTTCTATGTTAACTTTTTCTTGTTTATCATATGTTGCAATTCAACAGATCCTGAACAGATTATTGTAGAGCAGTACAGTGATGGCAGAAGGATGTGAATTTGACCTAAACTACATCACCGAGCGCGTCATTGCTGTATCCTTTAATCAGACATGCTCAGAGAAGACCTACATGGACAACTTGTACAACATCTCACAGATGTTGCAGTCCAAACACTCAGACAATTACCTGGTGAGGGCAAACAGTTTTATACAAACAGCAAATATGCTATGTCTTAAAATAGCTAATAGGCCAAATATTTTTTGAATTCACTAATAAAGTGTAAGAGTCAGGATTATAACACTGAATTGTTTTATTCCTAATGGCAGGTTATCAACCTCTCCGAGCCCAGGGAAGAGCTAAGGAGTATAAACGTCAGGGTAAAATGTACCATTCACAAAGTTGGCAAGATTACTTAAGAGTACTTAAAACCTGTTTATCACATGGCCATATCTTTTATTTATATATGAGTGTGTGTGTGTGTGTGTTTGTGTGTTAGGTACTGGATGTCGGCTGGCCTGAACAACATGCTCCATCCCTACATCTGCTGTGTTCTCTGTGTAAAAGCATTGAAAACTGGCTGAACACACACAGTGAGCATGTCCTCCTTCTACACTGCAAGGTAAAGCATCAGTCCATCTTTGTGTTCCCTCTGTATCCTTCTCTTCCAGGTCTTACTGGTATCCTGGCCTCTGAGTCCACAAATAAAAGTGGGTTTTATTTCCTGTATTGAGGTTATTATTTACTCAAGGCAGGAACGATGCTAGCACAGTGTAAAGGCAAATCTGTTTGTGTTTGAAAGTAGCTACTGCCAAATTAAGTTTCAGTAGCAAGTTTCTATTTGACTTGAGGAAGAAAGAAGAAAATCATCTTCAGGGTGATATTTCTGTTTATCAGACTACACAGAGACGATCAGGAATTCACGCTCATTTTTACACATATGGGCAATTAAAACGATCCAGATGATCGAATGTGCATGTCTTTGAACTTTGGGAGGAAACGGTAGTACCAGGAAGAAACCCATACATGCATGGGCAGAACATGCAACCTTTACCCAGAAAGGCCTTGGCTTTCTATGAGTTACAAACCCCGAACTAGTGCTAGCTTTGTACCTCGGTGTCACTCCACAGATGTTATATACTATATAATGTTATTTTATCTGAGGAGAGTAATTGTTTTTAGTATATTCTACATGGGAACATAAGAAAAGCTAATACAATACACTGACTTGTACATTTTACAGTCACAGTGGTCATGTATGCTCAACAGCACTATATATATATTTTTTTACTTCATTAAAATTTAAAAAAGTGCATTTTCATCTGTGCCTGGTGGATGTTGTTGAATTGAAAAGTTTATATCTATTTAGTAACATCCACCTCACCTTCAAAACAGGATCATGCCATCATATGTAGTATATACTAATATATTGTCTGTGAACCTTCTTCTTCTTCTTCTTCTTCTTCTTCTACAGCCATTCCCCACCTACATTGCTTGAAAATAATAATGTTCATTCAGGATCATGCCAACATCATAACATAGTGATGATAACGTATGTGATGTATGACATGGAGATACACTATTAAGTATGCCGAGTCACATGCAGCTTCTTTTTCTTTAACAGGGTACAAAAGACCGGGTCGGAGTAGTCATTTCATCCTACATCAACCTCCCTAGCATCGCTAACAGGTAAAAGTAGCACTACACTGATTCAAACTGATGTGCATATGAGCAAGTCTTGAACTGCAAACAGATTATTTTCAACCATCTATTTGTACCTTTATTCATTTGTGTGCCCAGACTGACATTTTAATCCTCCATCTGAGGAAAACCAAAGCGTTTACAGATTTAACCTGCATTTCTTTTTAATGTAAACTGAGAGTGTAAAAAACTGGGGTGGAGAAAGTGTTAAAAGAGAGAATATTTCAGTGAAAGAGTGGATAGCGTACCAAAAACTATACTCAAGAGAAACTCATAAGGTACAGCAGCTGTTTTATATGATTAATATTTAACTGGTTTATTGAATGTCATATTTTTATAGGTAAGTTTTGTTTCTTAAATAAACATCAAACGTTTTAAAGATGATTTTTTTGAAGTAATTGTTATTTTACCTGGAAACTTAATTCAGCCTCTGGTTAAATGCATGGCTAATATAATATACTTTACTAATGGGTTAATAAGAAGTAAAATAATCTTCATAGCCAATATTTACTCAGATTTGACTCCCATCATGCAAGCTACCACATGCTACACTATAGCGATGAAAACAGGCCATGTTATGTTATCAAATTAACAAAACTACAAATTCCTTTTATTTCTTTCTTTCTTTCTTTTTTTTAACTTGGAGGTCATGCCTTCTACCAGCAAATGAGACGTCTCATTTTATACGAGGCTGTCAGCATATTTAAACATTTTCCTGAGGCAGGGACAATGGCATGCATTCTTTATTTCCGCCCAGCAACACAGCAGTATATGCATATTCAGACAGATATTGCATAAAACAGTCTTTTCTACATTGATATTTTCCACTGGATGGTATACTGAAGTGGAATATTTATATTTCTTAAAAATCTGAAGGTAATTATTTAAGATTACAAATATTGAAGCACAGTACAAATACAACTATAACAAGTATTTTCCACTGCTGTTATAAATACCCATAAATACACATTGCAAACACCATATTAAATCATTTTATATCATTAAAGAGTGAAAGGGAGGTTGTGTATGACTTATTGCAAGCAGGCTACACAGATGAACTTTGAACCACAGATTTGTTTTGTTTGTGGGAGGGTAGACACATGACATCCAATTGTCTGGTCCTGGCCAGTTCCACAGCTAAATGAAAAATCAGTAACACACCCAATCTTAAACTGATATATGCATACTTTAATACCACATTAACTGTATAGTGGTCTAAATTATCATGTGAGGATTTAACTACCTGTATTCGACCCCTGTAATATAAATCTATTGATTCCTTAACGTATAATACCATACTGTCTGTCTGTCTGTGTCTCTCTCTCTCTCTCCCTCTCTCTCTCTCCCCCACTCTCCCTCTCCCCAGTGAAGAGAAGGCTTTAGACTGCTACACTATGAAAAGGTTCTACACCGATAAGATGGCTTCTATTATGACTCCTTCACAGAAAAGGCAAACTTTTTTTTTCTCCAAGTGTAAAACGTATTAAAAAAAATTTAAATGATTAAGTTTCTTCTTTCAGCAGATCATTCACAAGGGAAAAGGGTAATAAGGGGTTAAGCTTGAAATGTGATCTGTGGTCAGATCATAAGGACATGACACAGAACATGCATTACACTTATTCTACTTCCTTGTTCTGTGATTACACTGATTGGCCCAATAGATTTCATTCTAACAAAACAAATGCAATTGCTGCACACTTCTAAACTATACATACTATAAACTTCATATTTTATCATATAGTCATAAAATAGTTTATCAACATAAATTTATTACTGTTTGATTCTAGCTCATTTATTTATCTGCAACTTTTAAACTTTAAACTAATTGTATTTTTTATAATTAAATATAATATATTATATGAAATATAATGAAATATAGTTTATAAATGTAAATTTATTGCTGTTGAATTCTAGCTGACTAAATATTTATCTGTAACTTTTAAACTATTATGTATACATACTATAAACTTAATATTAGGAATTAATTACTTCATCACTTATTAAAAGTGCTTATATGCTCATACATCTGACATACTGATTCTGATGAAAAGTCAACCTAAAACAATTTAGAAACTCAACCTCCTTGATTTAAACCCCCAGATATAATGAACAGATGTAATCTATAGAAAAAATAGATACTGAAAAAGCATGAAGAGAAAACAAGTACACATAGATCTGGCATACTGAATATACATAGCATTCCTTGTGTGGTCATAAACATCTTCGCCACTGTTTCATAGTTCTGATATTTGGATTTCAGCTTACGCATAAAAACCTTATAATGACTTTTGTGTTCATTGTCTTAGTTATGCTATGTCTTGTATGCTTATGTGGTTGCCTGGCTATTTTTTGTATATTAGTCCTAATTAAAAAAAGGAGTAGCAGATAGTTGACTTAGTTATGACCAAATCTAGTGCAAAACTAAATTTCCAGTGTAATATTACACTTAGCCCCCAGTGCAGCTAACTGGGTTATCAAAGGCCGGCCATGTCTCTCACTGTCTGTAGTGAGAAGTATGTAAAAGAACCATTGCTGATCTTCGTCAAGAGTAGGCTGCATAGCCGTCAGCGTGTTTCTGCCCTGCGATGGCCTGGCGAGCTGTCCAGGGTGTACTC
>JBCNYG010000002.1:5509095-5521415 GCA_039654305.1 Porochilus rendahli | reverse complement strand
TGTGTGTTTGTGTGTGTGTGTGTGTGTGTGTGTGTGTGTGTGTGTGTGTGTGTGTGTGTGTGTTAGTATGCTAATTCCTTAGCCATTTGCTGTAGCAGTCTCTATCAGACAGCAGCTAGTGTAAAAAGATCCTCATCCTACAGTAAGAGCTCTCTTTTCGGCTCTCGTCTTTTCTTTCTTTGCTCTCCTGTTCCTCCAGCTTTCCACTTCCACCCCCTGCACTGTTAACATGCACATTCCAACCAGGTCAAATGTGCCTATTTACATACAGACTTTGCAATGTCTTTACATTTGTACATTTAGGCATCTCTCCTCATTTTTATTTTATTGGTCTTGATGTCATCGTCCTTATAACCTCATTCCACTGATGTTTTCCAAGTGTACAGAAATAAACCCAAACCAAAACCCAGTCACCTTTGAGCACTTTTTTTCCCGCAGTAAATGTGGATATACTGTTTTATACAGATTTTGGGGTTTTCTATAAATTACTTTTATAATTAATTCTTATTTTTTGTTGTCTCATTTGAAAACTCTTCCTGCTATGCCCAGTCCTCTGGTTTTGGAGAAGAACACTGTGTGGAAAGCTTTAACTAAACCTCCAGATAAGTCTGCAGATTTGGCAAGATAGGAGCAACTTGTAAACACCAATTAAAGTTCATTAAGACTTTGTGCATGCCTGAATGTTGCACTGCAAAAAAAAAGTATATTTTTATGTGATTTAAAAGTAACTTGAATATAAGCAGAATCAGCTAATATTTCTGTTTGTACACAAGTAGAAAACAATGCTATAAAATATTATCTGTTGGCACATAATTGCCAACAGAATAAACAATGTAAAATGAAAACAAAATAAAAAAAATATTAATGTTTGCTTTATTTTTTCCCAATATACCACTGTGCTTTTTAAAAGTCCGTGTCCACGATTGGAATCTCTCATATTTTGTGCCGAGACACATTTACACACATTTGCATACAATGCATTATATGTAATATATTTTTCTCTTGTTTTTTTCCCCTCCTTTTTGGCTGTCTATGGTACAGAACATTCACTTGGATAAAACTGTGATGTCTCAAGAGAAACAGAAAGAGGTTTTTCTGGGCTGCTAGTCAATATAAAAACACGAGACTGAAATCAGAAAATAAATGTACTGCTACTTTTGCCATTAAGTACTGACGTGTGTGCTGATCTCCTGTATCTACTCGCCTTGCAGCTGACTGTGCTAGAATGTTCTCTAGGTGATCTTCTTTTGTACTGTTGGAAGGCTTGGGTTTTTTTTTTGTGCATTCGTGTGAAAAGGCGTAAAAGATCTCATGTATCCCAGAAGCTCTTGGGAAGCTTGTTGCTTTCAAATTTAGATGAAGCTCATTCAAAAAGGAGCACAGAGTAATTTACAACTGAATGTCCAATTTCGTCATCAAACATAATGAAAGTTGGTGGATCCTAAAGCTCTACGTTTAATACACATAACTTAAAGCTTTTTCCTTGTGTGTATGATCCTAGCTAAGCAGGAGGCGGTGAGATACAGATATAAGGTCAATGTTTTCCACCCATCAGCATTGAATCACAGGCAAGGTCACACAGAGAGTGCAAAAACATATGGCGTGTACGCTGTACAGACTGTCAGCCTTTTCTTTTAATGTGCTTCCTTTTAATCAAACCAACGACGCTGCTTTTCAGCCTGCCTCCTTTTGATAAAATAAGGCTTTGGTTTTGAACTTGTGCCTTTTTAAACTGGCATTTAGAAAAACTCTGGGGGGAGCAAATCCCTAGTGCTCAGAAGAAATTGTTAAAGAGTGAGATGCACATGTATGTTAAAAGCCATGCACATTGCAGCAGTTACAAATAAATTAATGTTAAAATGCTAAACGAATGTTTAAAAGTAGGGGTGTCAAACAAATTTTTTTCTGAGGGCCACATCACTTCAAGGTCATCAGGGCTGAATAATCTAGTCAGAAAAGGGCATCCATGAAACCTGCATGGCAAAATGATTAGTGTTAATTTCGATGTTTATTCCATTTGTCCTCTTTAACTTTATCCTTTTCTGACAATGATTAACTGCATCCTTAGCTTGCAGTCATTCTTGTGCCATGAATGACATTTGAAATATGTTTGCTGCCTCCTAGTGGATGGATGATGAATTACGTTTCGTGGTAATGGTTGATGCAACGGATATACGATAATCATTTTTACTTTTCCCTAATGTATTATTAAGTTCTGGGGATGTGATATGTACCTCGAAAAGCCTGCAACATAATGGTTACATATTTATATGAAATGTGCTTTTCTTTTCACAGCTCTTCAAATTTAAAATGTTCACTAACGTACGTCACTCTGTCCAACAAAGAAGTTACGTACATTTAACCTGACGTAGCAAGAAACAGCAATAGCTTTCTGTCCCTATAGAAAATGCAAAAGATATAGGATAACCACTTCCAGCACAGTTTGCAACCTCGCTTACATTGGTCAAAGATAAGTTGATGAAAACCTAAGATGAAATTAGGTTGTTGTTTGTGATTAAGACCTCATTGGCCCGACGTTTTGCCCATAATTGTGGACTCGTCCAGTAATCTTAAACACTGGTCATTTTTAAAGAAATAGAGGATAAACCCTTCCCCCCCCAATACTCAGGCAAAAAAAAAATTACAGAATAAGAAGCAATTAGAATCTGGATATCATTCAGTAAAGATGAACTCACGATTATTTATATTCTAACAAATATATATATCTCCCTTCAGAAGCTCCTTCCATGCATTCATGAATCTTATTAGCAAGGTGATGACCCCAACAATGACACCCCCCACCCCCTCTTCCTTCAGCCAATCAGCAGCAGGGTGCTTTTGTGCTGTACAGGAACACAAACACCCTCTGTTGTTGACTGGCTGGAAAAGTGTTGTGTGGCTCGCTCCAAGCTGCTTATTTTGTTCAGAGCAAGGGGTGTTTATTAATACCAGACTTTTTTCAGTGTTCATACAGAATATACAAGTGTCGGACCGAGGTATATTTATATTTGCTGGGTTTGACATAAAAGTATTTAGGATTAGAATTGATGAGTGCACCTTTAAATCTTTAAGCTGCCACTTATTTTGCTTTGTGTCTGTAGATGGGTGTGGACTGTATATCCCTGCTCATTTTACTGTAGTTTGTGCCTAGATCAGTAAATGGTCTTTTTCATAAAAATGGTGAAAGCTAAGTTTGGAGACTGTGGGGTGGGGGGTTGGTTGCGGGGTGAATTCTGCAAAGCGTTTTCATTGGTTTGCCCTTTAGTATATCAGAAGTGTATTATGGGTACACATTTATTTTTACCATGATGATTAGAAACCATTAATCAGTAACAGACTCGATTATATTTTGTCCTTGTTCAATGCAGAACATTCCGTTAGGGCTGATGACGTTATGGAAGAAAGCACTTTATCATGAAAATTATTCATAGCTCCATAAAAAAAAGGAATATTTTACTAGTGTGTAATACTACTGCATTAACCACTATACGGGTCAAGAAATATTCTCGTCTCTCCTTTTGCCTTTTCGTCTGCCTCTCCCCCCACTCATGTTGCGAAGCTTTGATCACAACAGCTGAATAGTTTTCAACTTGGCTGTGTGTGTGTGCATGCATTCCTTCTGTGAATGGTGAGTTTGTTAAGCCTGTAACACTAAAGTTGCTCTTTGTCTTTCTCGCATGCCAGAGATATAATCCAAAGAGACTGTTGTTGGACTAAATAATTGACACACGCACACACACACACTTATTAATTCTTTGCAGCTTCTCAAAATCCTGCAAGCTAAGGATTAATGGAGTTTATACAAACATTTTTATGAGGTACAGTGTAGTCACTTGCTATACATAGAAAAAGAAAAAAATCCCTGGCTTTCTATGGGCTGCATATATAGAGTCAGTTGAGAGTATTGTACTGTCTAAAGCACAGAGAGTCCTTTGTGTGCATCGTTCTCATAGCAAGCAGCATAAGAACACCAGTGCCCCCCTTCAAAAAAAAAAGACCCACAATATACAAAACAATTCCTTTCTCCATGTTAGATGTAGATCTGAACTATCTGAAGACAGTTTTAATGTTCTGTATATTTCTTACCATTTTGTTCTTATTGTCCCTTTGCACTAAGAAGCAGACTTTAAACATCATCGTACTGTAATGTGAATTTTTGTCCCCACGCTGTTATATCATGACCTATGTGTTTTATGAAGATTATTTTATTTCTTTGCCAGACAGGATTGCATGCATGCAATCCCAAAAAATTATATGATGACAGATTGAATAACACAAGTTTGCATGCAGACAATTCTTCAGGCTAGGAATCTTCCAAAGCCATATCTAGTGTCTCCATTTTAAGCTGGGTTGTAATATACCCCTCCTGATCTTAGTGTCTTGACATGCACCTGTTGTGAGTATCGCGGCTTTCCATTGGAACTTGTACAGTAACTCGCTGCAGTCTTTTAATTTTTTGAAACTTAGGATGCCCTTCTCAACCCCAAGTTCATCAAGTGACCCCAAATCAACATGGCTGCTCCAAGCATCAATCTAAAATGTTTTTTATGTTAATAAGACAACATAAGAGATTTATCTATGATGGTCACTATACAGATTGGTGGGTTGTGTGCATAACATACATCCCTTATCACAGTTGCTAACAAAAGACCAGCATAGAGAGTAAATTAAATCATTCCAGGCTATGATTTCCCATTTCCAGACCTGAAAGCGGAATAATAACATGAGCAAGATTTCTAGCTTCTAGGATGGAACATCTATTTTCCCAGGGTTAACACATTGGTAGTGGTTTAGTCTTGTAGGATAATGTATCATTCTGATGCTTGTTTCTTATTTTCCTTAATTAAAATAATCAATTGAAGGCTCCTGAGTGGTGCAGTCTCTCACCCAAGAGGTTGCGAGTTCATGACTGGGTTGATGCATGCAGCAATCCATAGCTAGGAGCCCATGAGAACTAATTGGCGCTCAGCGAGCACGGGGTGATATACGCTTGCTTCTATGCCTCTTAAAGTGGTAAATAGGCAATTATGGGTGTCTGTGAGCTCATGAGCCCTAAAAATGCATCAGTTAAAAAAAAATGTGGTAGGCTTCCATCACATGCCCTAGGAAGAACGTGCTCGTCTTTGCTCTCTATAGTTGGTGATTTTAGGGTGAGTCATTTTCTCTAGTATCCATCTGGGGACTTTATTTTAGTCTCCAACTCTCTTTGCTTTCGGATGGATGTTCATTCCTTATACATGTACTGTAACCATGGCAGTATTTGTTTTTGCACAATTGTTGATTGCATCGCAGAAGAGCATAATGCAATCTTTCACCTCTCTCACCTGTCTGACATTAAATTGGACTTTTTGCGTGTGCTCATTATTTGTGTGTGTTCTCACCCTGGATGGGTTAAATGCCGAGCCAAATTTCCTTTGCAGGATTAATACAGTATATCAAAATAAAAAAACACATGTAAGTGTACTGTATTGTACAGTACTCTGTATAAGTTATTGCTATATGAGCAAACACCACCGCTATCATAAATTCCTTCCAGTTCATTAGTACCATAATATATATATATATATAGTTTATTCTGAACAAGAAATCTGCTTATTTGTAAATATATTAATTAATGAAGAAGGACATACTAGAGGTTTATTCTGAATTTGCTTTGCTTCTGTTTGAAATGTGTTGTCCAGGTTAATTGTTATTAGAGGCACTGGTGGAGAAGAGGAGTATTGTGGAAAGACTCCTGTAGTGTAATGTTATGTGCACTATGTTAGGAATGTGTCTGGGTGTGTATGAGTAGCTGTTAGGTATGTGTGGGTGTTTGTGTGTCTGGGCAGCCCACCAACCATTAACACTCAGGACTCCTTCAATCACATGCATTCACTTTATAAGTTTTGATTGTACATTTCCATTGATGTTTTTTACATAAACGACATACTTATCGACTTACATGTACCATTTTTCATACAACTGAGTAGTTCAGGGTAAAAAGGCCTTTCTCAAGGGCCCATCAGTGGCAGCTTGGTGGTACTACGGCTTGAACCCCCGACCTTCAGCTCAGTAACCCAGAAAAAGCTTGTCATGTGTAATAAAAATAGGTAAAATTAAGCCATTTGTTATTGAGAAAGCAACCCAAGAAAAGACACACTGTTAAACTGCATGCGTTTACTTTCCTTAAGAAGTATCATCATTCAAAGAGAATTATGTAGAAATGACTTAAATAAAAAGTTATTGAATTCAGTTTGCTGTATTTAGAATGTCTTTTGTTCTCTAGCAGAATCGCGGGGATATATGGACAATATGACACACTCTTCCATGTCATCAGATGGAGAACTGTTTCACACCGAACTAACTTCAAGACCCGCCCTGTGCCAGAGAGGGTTTGGCTCCATGCGCTCCGTGAGCACCTCCAGTCCACTCCCCAATGTTGACAGGTAGATTTATCATTACTGGAAATCAAACATGGAGGGTTGGTGAAAAAGAGCATGATGAAAAGTCAGAAATAAAGCCAGGTCTCTACAATCTAAACCACTAAGAGAAAGCGCTTTCAATCCAACTGAGCAACAGCCAAACCTGATTTCATTTGTTTAATCAGTTCATCCAATCTTTCCAATATAACTGATACTTACTGATATAATGTTGGAATGATGCCTGCCGCCGCACAGGCCCTTTGCACATCAGATTGCAGTAAAAATAATCTTCATAATAGCATTTACTGCAGTGTTAAGTACCGTATTTTTTGGGCTATAAAGCACGTAAGCATGTCTCTTAACAGGAGCCATTTTTGAGGCAGCGGGTATAGAGAATGAATGAATGCACACAGCTTAATGTTGAAGCACAGATCGTATTAATCTGCGAGGCTCCTGACTACGGTGGCCGTAATGCTCAATCCATCAAGCAGTGAGCTTTGTAGCTTGCCAAAAAACATTTTGACAGATTTTCAGTGCCGTGTACCACATAAAATCGGTTGTAGTTCAGAAAGCATAACCAGAATTAATTCATACATTAGGCGCACCACATTTTAAGGCGCACTGTCGATTTTTGAGTAAATAAAAAGGTTTTTAAGTGCACCTTATGGTCCGAAAAATACGGTAATCAATTTGCAGTTCTCCAGAAGATAAACTATTCTAAAGTCCCTGTCAAACTTAGCTACGTACCCACTGTGCCCTCAAAAAGTAGGTGGATGCCAGAAGAAATTGTACAACATTGTAAAAAAGTCAGTAAAAGTGGGTAAAGACGTGGTGTGGTCTCTGTGAACGTGGACGATGTGGAAGAAATTTGGAAGTGGCGTGGTCATGTTAGAATCAGGACGCGGTGAGAATTTAATACGGACATAGTAATGACATAACTTAAACCTAGTAGGGACTTCACTTAAGAAGCAGGAGTGATGCATGGATGTAGATGTAGGACACAAGAAAAAGGATGAAGTGCCCTTGAGCAAGGCACCTAACCCCAACTGCTCTCTGCAGCTGCAGTGTGTGCTTACTTCAGATGGGTTAAATTCAAATTCAATTCTATTTGTCACATACAAAATCATACACAGTACAATATGTAGTGAAATGCTTTGTATAACTGTCCAAAAAATGTGAAGAATAAGCTGTCAAAATG
This sequence comes from Porochilus rendahli, assembly GCA_039654305.1. Taxonomy (NCBI): domain Eukaryota; kingdom Metazoa; phylum Chordata; class Actinopteri; order Siluriformes; family Plotosidae; genus Porochilus; species Porochilus rendahli. Next base: position 5,513,816 of record JBCNYG010000002.1, on the reverse strand, counting down.
AGATGAGCGCCAGCCTCCCCGCGAACCTAAAATGAAACGTATAAACTCTAAAATAAAATATTGGATGCAAAATATATATAATGGAATATAAATGCAAATATAATGAAATATAAATGCAGTGGTGATTTCTCAACTAATATTGTCTCTGACGTGTCTGTGTGCAACAATCAGCTGAGGTGGAATGTAATGTTTATGTGTGTGTAGAGTCTACAGTGTACAGGTACGGGTGTTCTGGTTCAGGGCCTGAAGCTCCTCCTCCTTCGCTCAGTGTTTGCTTTCAAGGAACGGAAACGTTTCCCTGACCGCAACAGAGAGAAGAGTGCAGGTTAAATTTCCCTTGTGGGATTAAAACAGTATATCAAAATAAAATAAAATAAAATAAATAAATAAATCCACCTGTTATGAGTTGCACTCATCTGTTTTTCTTGTGCTGCAGAGCAATCGCGTTTAATTTTCTGGCAGAAATGCATCTCTATTCTGGCTATAATTTGACTCACAGGGTTATATAAACATGTCTGTTCTGACATTATCCTCTTCACGGGGACATGTATGGCAGAGTCACCACATAAACAGATTTAATAATAAACATGATATACACTGAGCATAAAACGTGAATTTCCTGCATATTATAACGTATCCTCTATTCCAATATTCTGTATACTCTTCTGTTCACAGCCCCATTCCAGCTCATTCATGGTTAGAGAGTGGATCGAACACCCCCCTGAGTTACTACACACCTCAGCCTTCACCTCCACTCTCACTTTGTAGCCCTAATGCCCAAAGCTCCCCTCGTGCTCTACCAACCAGTCTTGATATAGGGAACTTGGAGCTTAGTCTGCTGGAAGCAATGGAGGGTCTGGAGTCTTTGGGCTTAAATGGAACACTGCCTCCACTGTTACCTCAGAAGAGGAGAGGGATGGATGGAGGAGAGCTATCCCTGAACTCGCCATTCAGTCCAAGTGGTGTTTCCAATTATAATGGATCATCTACAGCATCTTCTCCTAGTCCAGGTAAAATATCAGATATCATGTGCTTTCTCTAACCATCTTAGAAGAAGGATCGAGATTATATTCTGTTCATTTTAAACGTCAAAGATGGAATAAAAGTCAGGCTGGCCCAAACCTTAAACCTTTTTTTCTGAATTGGTGGCACCACTTTTAATAAATGACCCCTTACGTTAAAGATAATTAGCTGTAGAGTAGGCTTGAGCTTAAAGTCAAAAGAGAAACCCTGTTTTACAAACCTGATGTTTGTTTGTCATTCATGATGTTTCCACATTGAACAGATTCCGTTTCCAGTAAAACTGACAACGCAAAATTTGTCCAAGACACATCCAAGTTCTGGTATAAAGCCGACATCTCCAGAGAGCAGGGTGAGCACCCGTCACAACTGCATAAATATTCTTGTCACATTTTCTTTGATGACAGTTTTGTTTACTATTATCTATCTTGTGAATTGTCTCTGTTGGTATTCTGTAGCCATCGCACTGCTGAAAGATAAAGAACCCGGCGCTTTCATTGTCAGAGATAGTCACTCCTTCAGAGGAGCTTATGGACTTGCCATGAAAGTGGCCACGCCCCCGCCTTCCGTCATACAGCAGAGTAAGAAAGGTGAGGATGCTGAGAATACAGAGCAGCTTATTCATGCCCACACTACTAGCCACTACTTAGAGCACCCTTTTTATTTTTTCTGTTTTGGTAGTTTTTATTGAAATTACGTTATACAGTAAAGTAAAAAGTACACAAGTGCAAATTATTTGGTTCTTAGCAAGATAAGATATTTGTTAATATATCTTGTTTTAAGGGTTAATTTCTTATTTTAAGTGTTCAACTTTACACTTTAACCTTATTTCTAGATTTAATAATCTTAATTCAAGTAATCTTGTCAAGTGAAATTATTTTACTGCATGGACAGATAATTTCACTTGTTTTGAGTACAATTAGCTGTCCTGACAATGCTTTCTTTCTCTCTCTCGCGCTTTCTCTCACTCTCTCACTCTCTCTCTTGCTTATTTATAAAAAAAAAAATATATTTTCCTTGTTAATTCTTAACAAAGTTGTTAACAACACTCTGTTTAACTCAAATGTATATGTACAGAGCCCCTAAAGGGACATGGAAAAAAAAGGATAGGTTTCTCGTGCGCAAGGATGTAGAATGGTTTAGTGAGTGGAGAAATAAAAACATATATATATATATACCCCTGTCCAGCTTCCCAAATGTTCCAGCGGATTAATGGTGTAAATAATAAATGGATGGAGGCATTTTGCTGCCATCTACTGGATTTTAAGATGTATTGCACTCTTGGACAAAGACTTCTACCAGGGCAAAATGCGGTCAAGTCAAACCAGTGTTGTAAGCAAAACTAAATTTGTGAATCTGCCCTGTGACTCAACCATTTCATAATTTAATGGATTCTGCCTTGGCCCATGCTACACCCTTCCATTAAGTTTTGCAGTATTCGGTTTGGTAGGATTTGTGTAATCCTGTTTACAGACAGACAAACAAAACACACCCTTGACCAAAACATTCTTGACAAAGATGGTCATAAAGTAATCTGTGTGCAACAATGTTGTAATGTTGAAGAGTAAAATAGTTTAGATACCACTACATGCATAGAAGCATAGCATAGCGTAGTATAGAAACACTGTTATCCTGATTAACATTGACAGAATCAAAAAATCTACAAATTGTGAAATCTGTCATATGCTTTAGCCTTCAGTGCTTCAGTGGATATGTTACAGGAATACACTAGTGGGGATTCAATATCACACTTTCTTTTGTATATTGATTTGTTATGCTCTATTAGGAAATTTACAAAACACTTATAAATACTGTTAGATGTTGATAGTTTTTAAGTACCGCTGCTATTTTTAAAATTTTTAAAAAAGTTTTTTAGCACTAATTGTTTTATTATTATGTAATTTTCCTCAAAATATTTGCAATGTTGAATCAGTAGCTGTAATTTAGAAACTGTTTCCATGATGATAAAACAATTAGTTACACAGCATTAAGCTGTGTTTTGAACAGTCAGCAGTTGCTGGACAAACGAAACTGGAGTTTTCTGCAGGATTGTTGCTGTTGCTTCAGGTGAACTAACTAGCAAGATATAGTACAGTTTCATATGAGCTCAGTTGCAGTGTCTTCTGCAACTGAGCTCATCTGCGACACTTTATCTTGACCTGTATTTGTCTTTATACAGAGGTTTAAAAACGAAAAACAGACCACAGCGGTCCAGACTCTCCTACCAGCAGGAACATTTGACAAGCCCAGTATAGAAAAAGTGACCTTGTGACCTTGAAGCAAGGTCAGGGTAACCCAGGTAAAACCCCACCCTATTCGCCCCTGAGGGGCCCCATACACCAAACTTTGGTGATCCTACATCATTTCCTTCCGGTGTTATCGCTCTAGCAATTTGTACGGACGGAAAACAACTCAGAATCGTGTACAATATGTAATCCGAATACGCCACCAGGATGAGTGTGAGTGTGTGTTCATGTTCAGGGGAAATGTTTGTAACTAATGCCAAAGCCTGTGTCTGTACAGTTGGGGATCTGACCAGTGAGCTGGTGCGTCACTTTCTGATCGAGTGCACACAGAAAGGAGTGAGGCTGAAGGGCTGCCCCAATGAACCCTACTTCGGTATGTGCGCCTGTGTCTGTCTGGAAAGTCCATGTGGGGTGCAGGTGCATTTTGCACCTTCATCTCCCCCTAGTGGCAAAAAATAAAATATAATAAACAAATCTTTTGTAATGAGTCACATTTATATCTAAATTAATCTTAATATGTGGCCTTAACTTCATTTAATTTACAATAATGAACAAGCACAATCTATTTAAACCAACAACAAACACAAACATTTATAATCTTTCATATCTTCATTGATCATAACTGTTAAACATTCTTAGAGCTGGTGGAAAAAGTAAGCGAATCCTTAAATTTAGTAATTGTTCGAACCTCCTTTGGACAATAACTTCAATCACTTCCAGTAACTATAGGTCAGATCTGCACAACAATCAGGAAGAATTTTGGACTTCTCTACAGAATTACTTTAGCTCAGCCATATTCTTTGGACATCTGGGGTGAACAGCTGCCTTCTAGGTTAATACCTGGCCCCTGACTGGACCTCTCCAAAAGGCAGATTTTATTTATAAATGTATATTTTTGAAATTATTTGAAACCCTTTTGTTGTCGATTTATTATGCTGTTTAGACTCAGTGTCCTGATGCATCACCCAACCACCACTAAGCTGTAGCTGGCAGCTGTAGCTGCCGCTCTGATATCACTAGGATACCTTCATTAATTTGGGAATTCGTTTTCTCCTCAATGATGGCAAGCTCTCCTGGCCCTGAGGCAACAAAGCAGTCCCGGATCATTATGCCCTCACCATTGTACTGTTGTGCACTGTTGGATGTTTCATGGCATATCATTTAACCTTCATTTAACCAGTCCCCAAAGCATTTTCCAAGTAGCATTGTGGACTGTCAAGTTGGCCTTTTTTTTAGTGCTTTTCAACAGCAACAGCTTCCTCTGTAATGCCACTTGCCACCAGTTGCAATGATTCCTTCAACCTGAGGATTTTGCATTGAAACTTTAAAAGAATTTTGTCTGGGCACTCTTTTTCTAGCAAGACTAGCAAAAATTCATATCTTACTTATCTTCAATTTGTATAACAGTGGACACACACACACACTCACACACACACACACACACACACATATATA
>JBCNYG010000002.1:5116218-5127246 GCA_039654305.1 Porochilus rendahli | reverse complement strand
AAGGTGTCGAGGAGAAAGGCAGAGAGGGAGATACAGAGGAAAGAGGGATTTTCCCAACATAGAATAATCCTTACAATAATAGTAGTAGTAGTAATAATAATAATAATAAAATGTTTGCTGGACTATATTTCATCAGTCGGGCTCTGAGGACATTTTCACACCAGATTCTTTGACTGAAAGAAGTTTGATAAGCTCTGCTTTGAGCAATACTGTGTGCCAGAAAATATGTCTTATGGGAGTGTTTGACCAAAGCCATTCGAATGAGAACATCTTAATCGAATTTGGGCCCCACCTCGATAGTAATGACATATCTCTCCGCCAGTAACAGCAACCTCTCGATGATTACCAGCTTAGTAGACCTATAAGAAAAAAAAAGTAGTCAATAGACCAACAACAAGCCACAAAATATCCACCTGCATGGTTCAAAATCGTACTTCAGCTCTGTATTCTACCAAAGCTGCAGTTTTCCTGTTCTACCTAGAGGGTGACTGCACTGATGTTGCAACGGTTGGCATGGCAGTAGCGGTCAACATCTTGGTTGCTCGTGTAACAGCATGGGTTAAGGTTGGACCACCCAGAGCAGAACTTGCAGCCTAAAACAGAGAAATCAGTGATGAGGGGGGGGGAAAAATTACATGCTGACTTACCCTCCGAGATGGCAACACTTACCTCCAACCTCTTATAACAATCAGCTATGAACTTCTTATGTAGGGACACTGAATCCTGTAAGAAAGGGACATATACGTTTGTATTCCTGTGTATTTAAGTGAGTGACAGAGAAATAGAAAGAAAAACAATGGTGAAGTGAGTGTATGTGTGTGTGTGTGTGTGTGTGTGTGTTCACCTTCTTCATTTTAGGATTAAGATTTATGTAACTGTAAGTGATGATGAGCTGAATGGCCTCATTGGCGATGTCCTCATCAGGAGACTCCATGGCAATTCTCCAGATGAAGTCCATGCCGATTAGGTCCAAACGCTCCACACACTGCAAGCATAACAGCATATCAGCAAACTCAGCGTGCTTAGGGCTTCGGTCATTTTAGCAGCTGTTCTAAAAGCTGGGTGCTACAACTAAGATTGAAATAAACATAACTGAGGCAGCAGATGTGAACGGAATAAACTTTTTTAACTCGGCGTAGAGGCCATGGTGTAAACTGCTTTGGTCATATCTGCAAAATTGGTGGAAAATGCTAATTGAAGTCTTACCAGTTGAGTTCCCTGCCGTTTGAGTCGATGATCACACAGATTCACATTCTCAAAGAAGGTCTTAAAAAGATTAAACCCTAAAAAAAATTAAAATAAAAAAAATAAACTGTTATAATAATTCAGTGTCGTTTACATATTAGGGCTTGTTTATGAGGACTTCATGAGAATGACCTAGTAGCCCTCCTGATGCACAAATAGCACACAAAACACCTTATTTAACTTATTGTATGCCTGCTGAAGCATTTCAAGTGTCTCTAAGGGCAAATGCACACATGCATGCCATCACAAATGACATGTAACACATTTCCTGATGCTTACAGCAAGATGTCTCATGGAATACTGTCTCATGCGAGTTGGTGCTCGCTCCTGCTGTACGTGCAGGACTGTGCCACACTAGGTTCCCTCACTACAGAAAGAGTCCTGGAACTTTTTAATTGCACCTTGTGTTCTACAGTAGTGTGCAGCGAAAATACCAATTTATCAGTAAATTTGAAAGGTGTCGCAAATTATTATTATTATTTTTTTTACTTCTGCATAGCATGAATGAACTTCAAATATAATGGAATGGTTTATCGAGTGAATCAATTAACAAAATATGTGAACACTATGCCCAAAGTAAAGGGTGGCCACAATAAATATTGACCTTTTCCTCAATAAAGAGACTGTTATTTTTGTTATTACTATATATTGTTGTTTGTTTCCTTATTCTCATCAATATGATCCCATAATACATAAAAAAAAATGCACGAATAGTACTTGGTTTAGACAAAAGAGATGGTGTATAATCATCACTGCTCACTACCGTAAATATGTTGTACTGTATATATGGTCTAGTCAGTAGTGTACCGTTCATAGTAATCTCATAAGGCTCAAGTTTAAGGATCTTCTCTTTGAAGAGTTGTTGCTGAACATCACTTTCAAGGTCATGTTGTCCTTTAGTGAACCATTCAAAACACATCTGCAGAAAGGGGAAACAAAGTGCTACTATGTCAGATTAAATAGATTAATCATTCCCCCGGATGCAAATAAAAAAGGCACAGCCTTGCATTTACCTCCCGGTCCAGCTCACACACATCCATGCCCGACACCAAGCATTCCCAGACCTCTTTAGCTCTATTCCACACCAAGTACAGACTGGCTTCTTGTAGAAAGAATGCCAAAAACTTCAGATGCCCTTCCAAATACTACAGAGACATAAGACAAAAGAGATAAATGATCATACCCAAAAATTAAGTACAGGGGTCTACAACAAGGGGTATAACAATACTCTTTGGTCAACATTTGAAACTTTAAAAAAACATTTTTTTAATTTCTGACTTAAACACACTATAACATAATTGCCATTTTTGTCTCTGTAAAAATAAATGAATCTGAAATTGTTACATACGTCAGTTTAATATGTAAATGAACTGTACTACAGGTTCGACACAGATTAAAAATAAATAAGTACATTTTTAAATTCTCCCTAATTTAGGTTTGACTAAAAAAGAAAGTTTCTGACATATAATAAAATATATAACAATTAAAAAAATAAATAAAAATGAGCGTATGAAATAACATGAGCTCTACAGCTGTGCCTCTCAGAGTTTTAACCGTAAATAGAGCTCCAAAGGTGGCTAACATGACCGCCTTCCACAGTCTCATAGCCACAGGAGATTTCAGTGGCACTGACCTGGTGTCAGTTTAATTTTGCTGAAGAACACTTTTTAACTGCTATAACATCACCATGTATCCTTATAACTCAGTAGGCATGCCATTCATTCCAGAGCTACTGGCCTATCGTTAATTTTTACATGTAAGCTACAGTTCACTCTCTATAGTTTATTTTCTGGGCTGTGCAGATTAGGACCTCTGGTGTTCAAAAAGTGCAGTTGCATAGCTTGCATAATCAATGGAATGCTCTAATATGCTGTTATGCTGCAGATTTCCACAACATATAGTAAATTGTGTCATGATGCATCATTGCAATCCATTACACTAACTGCTAACTTATTTAAATTGATGATCGGTAAAATTTTTGGAAGAGGACAAGATTGTCATTCATTATTTATCCAACAGTGCTCTCATTACCTCTTGATAAGAGTATCGCCCATCCACCAGTGTCAATCCCGAGAGACCACTGGGGCCAGCGGCTGTCACGGCAAGCCGATGGCATGCCACTAGAGAGCCTGTGATCAGCTTCACAATCTCAAAATTCTTCTTCAGGTCCTGGATTATACTCTGAAAAACAAGAGATCACGAACAAGATCTATGTAAAAAAAATGAAAAATGTGCACGATTACACACTATTAACTGTCTGGCTGTATAACGGACCATCTATGTGTGTGTGTGTGTGTGGTTGTGTCTACACGTGTCAGTGTAAATGTGCATTACTTTATCCTGTTTCTGGTATGTCTGCTTGATGAAGGAGCGAGTGATCTCGTGGAGCTGCCGTAGGGCTGGAACAACCCATACTGATTGGGGGTTACTCTGCTGGGATGACTATTAAAAAAACACACACACACACAAAAAGAACAAACACACAAACAAAACAGAGAGTAAACCTAATCAAGTTCACAATAGCATGTAACTTTTTCTTTTACATCCAAGACACAAGAATTGTTAGGATGAGCTGGTGAATAAACAATACAAACATAAATCTAAATAAAGAACATGCTGTGATTGATGTGAAGCACTATTTGTGTCATAGATGTGAAGTACTACTCGGCACCTCTGCCACTAGTCAGTCCATCACACTGCTCGCAGAACAATCAGGGTTTAACTCTGGATGGGCTGGGAAAGCGGTGGAATATTTCAACAAACCATGCTAAAGAATTTTATTGCAAGAGTTTTACTTTCTTAACTAATGCCTGGTTCATAACTCCGTATCTGCCTTTGTGGACATTTGAGGGCGTTGGGTACAAGCATTCCTGCCTTCATACAAGTACACAATAGGAAAGTTCACTAGTTGGTGGAAAATGACAAAGTAATCAAAAGCAGGTTAACATTACTTTTGTCCTTCGATTGTTTTAGATTTATACGCCAATTTCATATTTGCTCCACAGAAAAAGATGCATGAAATACAGCCAGTAACACTGATTTGTGGGCCAACGCAGAAAGGCTGCAGTGACTTTTACTACATTAAACCAGTACTGGTATGTGAATGATGTTATGCCACATCGCTAATGACACATAAGAAAACACCTCCATAAGGTGAAGGAGCATGAAACTAATTTAAGTTTTTAAGGTTTTAAGAAGTTTTAATGTACTACGTAGTCAAAATACTTCTGAAAACCTGCCACAAAGTCCAAATGTACAAAATCCAGAATGGCCGACTTCCTGTTGGATGGAGACAGACGATGTGGTTGTGAAATGTCTTCGTCTTCAGAAGACCTGTATGTCTACCAAATTTGGCAAATGTAGGAGCAACTACAGGGTGTCTGGGGGCAAAGAAGTAAAAAAAGTAGATGGAGACGCAATGGCTGAAATAATGTGTCGAGCATGAGGCGGACAAACACAATATAATACAATATACAATATAAAGTGTTTGTAGTAACTTTCACTGGTTCCTGTGTATTCAGACACAGTAGATTCTCACAACAAACAAAATTAAATAAATGCCATGAATGCATTGCCAAGTCCCTGGTCACAGTTTAACTCTAATGGACACTACTTCGGCGTTCAATTTTCAAGCATGCCAAATGTCATGCACTTCAAATATGTATAGGGAGAAACCCACCAGAGGTACAGTGATACAACCCTGGACTGGCTAACTGTAAATGATGTTGAGCAGAAGGGAAGCAGGCAGCTCCCAAATCACTCAAATATACACAACTTACAAACAAACAGGCAAGCTTCATGAGGTACTTCACATCTATGAACACTGACGACAAGACCAGCATTAAGGATGGGTGATATGGTACACAAATCATATGCCGGCTTATTCCGTCATGAAGCCGATTTGATTATTGTTAATGTTTGATTTGATTTGATTATTACAAATTTGAGAAAGAATACCAGAAGCACTTATCCAAAGTTCAGGAATACCATCTGTGCCTACATTAAATGAATATATAATATTTCAGAAATAAATAATCACCAATTTTGGCCAACAAAGGAGGTGTTATAATTGATGCATGAGGTTTTTTATACAAATGGTAGTAACTGGTAACACTGCCTTATCAGAACTGTTTTATCACCGGAAAACCCAAACAAATGGATGTATTTACTTGTTTTGTTTGCAGGGAAGTTATGCTGACTTTAAGCCGCTTGTGCCGTCACTGTGCAAAATGCGGAAGCTAATAAATCTGGCAACTAAACGTATTTCTAATAGCATTCCAAATATTTAAAGGCAAGCTAGGAGGAAAATACTTTCCCATTTGTACTTCAAACCACTGAAAATATATTTTTATTTTATTAAAGTAAACAACAACCACCCCCAAAGTTAATTATTTCCTTAAATGTTTTATTCCTCTTACACCACAGCAAGAGAATAATAAAAATTTGTCATTCATCATAGAACACATTTCATCAATTTACAGATAAATTTCTATGTTTTATTCACGGAATGCTACAGACTTCTTCCTGTGCTTTTGCTTCTTATATAACGGTCATGCTGAACACCACAAACTGGACTTGATTGACAAATGAGGAAACCACCATAAATAGTGCTGGTTTCATGGGAGATTTACAATTATCCAATTTTACACTCATCTAATACAACATGTCAACTTTTTTAAAACTGTAGTCCGTCCTAATAATCAAATATGACAAGAACTAACAGCTAAATCTAAATTAAGCCTGTACAGCCTGTTCCGTCTCTTTCTCAGGAATTGGAGAAGTAGAGATGTACACATAACTCGGTAAAGGCCAAAGGATAGGAATTATATAAATCATATTAAATGCTTTGTATTTACGCAGCTTAATAAAAATAACTGGGAAAATACTGAAAAATAAACTGGAAATAGACCACAACAACAACAACAACAACAACAACAACGAGACTAGGTCTTTATAAAATAAGCTATACACTGGGTGTCAAAAAAATTTTGCTTTTTTATTTACTATGTCTTCTTTAAAAGTGTGAATGTCCAATGAACAATTTTAAGATAACAAAACTCTTCACTAGTTAAAGACATGCACATTAGGTCAAATGGCTACACTACATTCCCCATAGGTGTGAATGTGAGTGTGAATAGTCGCTGGTGTCCGTGTTAGTCCAGTGACAGACTCTATTCAGGGAGATTGTTGTTAATGCTCAGGACCAAAATTAAGACCAGCACTGAGGTGTTTCATCACAAGTCATTGCAGAATGCAGTACTTCTTTATTAATAACTAGATTACGAATCGCAGGTTTATTTTTAAAGAATTTACTGAAACGGTTAGCTAAGACGGGATGGACTAAACCGTTGGTCCAACAGATCTGCTTTCTCTCTGAGCATTACTGGTCCAGACTATACAGAAGACCTATACGTGAATGCCAGCACTTATTCGTGCATCTATTTCAGAACTGTTTGTTTAGTTTCAAGTTCAGGCACAAATGGTATTCCATACAAAACTAATTTCTATTTAAGGCACTACCACGTGTTAACATCCGTTTACAAACATGCAGGAATTGGAGTTAGCAAAGCAACACTGTTTAAAAGGTTTAAAATCTATAGTGTATTTAAAAAATATACAGATGTATAGAACAGATGCTAAAAGTCTGACAGTGTTTCTTTCTTGCCTAAATGAAGGATGTGATAAATCACCCAGTCCTAAAAACACCCAAGAGGCACACTCTGGTTTTAAATGATCTCTGGTCTGATAAATGACTTGTTGCCTTGTTAAATCAAATAAAATGCGACAAGGAATACTTTATAAAGTTTCATCAATAAACACCAGTTTCCCATAAGAATTAAGTCAGAATCATCATTTCACAAAATTTCCCCTTCGTGCCACCAAACCCTCATTTCCTTGGGCTGTGAAAGCCTGCCATCAGATTGAAAGTAAGTAGTGATTTGTCAGTAAATAGAAGAGTAGGGTCTTTGCAGGCCCTGGTGCTTCTCTTACTTTAGCCCAGGCTGGTTTCTTCTTGCCCCAGGAGCCAGTAAAAAAAGACACCTGTATCTCGCTGGTAGACTTTGAATCCTCCTGTATTTGTATCTAAAGACATAAACTGCAGTTGCATTCAGTGAGCTCGGCTAGGAGTTTATGAGATTTTCAGTATCCCTTAGTTATATATATGCAGCAACCAAATCACCCTGGAATTGAGCCTGAAGCACAGAACGGGAGCTGGAAGGAATGCGCAAATATGACTGGGTATGTGGGAAGGAAAGCGACGAGCCAACTATCTGTCTGGCATCACTGAGACGATGACACCTTTCGACACTCGGCTCAACTGTTAAATATAGCTCACTGCAAAATCTTAGGCTTTCTGCTGTTGCAGGTTCTTTAGCAATTTCCTCTAAAAATATAATGAAGTACTAGAGCGCGGAAAGAAAGAGGGTTGAGGACGGATCTGAAACGGTGAGACATCTCTCACTTTTTCATCCGTGACCAGAACAGCAGCAAGAAAACAACAAGGTGCAAGGCAGCAGACAGCAAAGGAGTAACAATAAAAGCACATTTTGTACAAAGGTGAAAAAAACCAGACAGGAAATACATTTTCTAAAGCTTTAAATGAATAATATCTATACTGTGAGAATTGTTTTAGGTAACAAATTTATCTTGTTTCCTTTACACTTGAGACATCTCACCTTCTTGATGTCCTCGATACACTTGATGATGTAGCTTTTCTTAACCGTTTCTTTGACAGCATATGCATCGCTCAGGATGGTCAGGTGTTCCTCCAGAGCCTGCTGGACCAGAGTGGTGGGAAGAGTAGGGAGATGGGCCAACTCCCAAAGTACTTCCAACACCTGCAGCATATATGTACAGCAGATGACACACTCGAATCTTTTGTTAGGACGCCTTTAGTCTGGATTACAGGGTTGCTCCTGTTGGTCAGGTCGAGGCTCGGCAACATTACGTGGCAGTAAAAGAAAGTCAGCTAATAACCTGAACGAGCAGGTTATCCCATCAACAGACGTTTCCCCCCTGATGACACAGATAAAGAATTGGGGACCAAGTAATGAAAGAGTGGTTCAGGGAGCACGAGGAATCATTTTCACACACAAACTGGCACCACAGCTTCCTGACCTTAACTCTGATGAAATCTTTGGGATGCGCTGGAGAAAACTCTATGGAGTGGGTCAACTTTCCCCTCATCAGGTCAAAAGTTCATATTGGTGCTAAATGAACCCAGATCAGGACGAAAATAATTTGATGTGATGAAAATAAGGCTACGGCGAATGTGCAGTGAAATCAAGATGAAAGGTGGTTCGACAAAAGAACTAGTGCATGTTTTTTATTGACCGGGCAGTGTATAGTTTACCATTATGATAAGGAAATGTCTTTCTTTTTTTTTTCTGGATTTTCCCCCTTTTTTCAAAATAATTTTAATAATGTCCAATTCCAACCCATCAACTTTTTGCCTTCCCTATCGCACAACCACCACCGACCAGGGAGGGGCGTAAGAAAGCACATGCCCCCTCCGTGTCATGCGATGCTACCGCCCGCCTCTTTTCGAACTGTTGCGCATGCGTATTTGGGGGCGGCCTAACACACTCCGTTATCCGCCCCCTCGTACGCATGAGCTCACAGACACCCATGATTGGCTGGGGATCGCTGTGAGTAACAGGGAAGTGAGAGCTCAGCCATAAGCTCCCATGGACTCCTTGTCACGGATGGCTGTGGCATCAATCCGGATTCGAACTTGCGATAGTCGCGCACCTTGTCGATGCGCCACTCAGGAAATGTCTTTATTTAGGCTACTGTAGAGCAGTTTACCACATGCATTATAACAGATATGACCTTAACGAACTCAGTTTGTAATCAGAGACCAGCTCTCAAAATATCACAGATACATCTGTGCCCTCACATCAGTGTATAACATAAAAAAATGGATGTGCAAGACATGAACGATGATTGATCAGGGTAAAGCTTGTAGCATTGGCAAAAATTTATGGCACTGTGATTAGCTAATCTGTAATAGTGATGAGTGTGTAGTTATGAGTCTGTATTTAAATGTGCTTTTAAAAATACTTTTTATGGCGGGGGGGTGTCATTGTGGATCCCATGTTCTCTTACACACACACACACACACACACACACACACACCCACACACACACTTCATGTTGAAGAATTGAATCTAACAGACTTGGATCAATGACATATCAACCCCAATGGAATAAACCGAGAAATCAAGAGCAAGTGATAATGTTGAAATTTAATCAGTCCACACACACACACACACACACACGCGGGTGAGAGTAGAGAACGCACATTGAAATTCTCCTCACGTTTCGCTGAGGTTCTCCTATATGCACCACTGAGCACAAATGCAGCACACGATTCGCTGAATGTTGACCAGGCTCCCGTTAACCCTGTTCTCTTCATGACTCAGTGCTACACTGTCATCCTAGTCAACAAAACGTCTTTACGGCCCATAATGCATGCTGATTCGCTTTATATAAAGCTTGCATTATAATGTCTGTATATGCTACACAGGAACGGTGCGATATGATTGGTCCGCTGGATTTAAAGGCATTATTCCGAGTGGAATAAAATGAATTCATAAAATGAATTAAAATGAATTAAAAATAATTGAATAATTGAATGTTGAATAATCCTTTTTAAATATATAATTAAAAAACAAACAAACAAACAAACACACACACCTTTCCCGTTGTTGTTTCCGAGCGTGACTCTCTGCCGATCTTCCCAATCAGACTCAAAAGCTTCTGCCTGACTCGATCAGTCTCGACCTCCCAGCTCTTAAAAACATCCAATTACGTCATTGTAGTTAGAACAGATTTAAAAAATGTGACTTACAGAATATATGGACAACAAATAAATCCACAAAAAGAGCCTTAAATCACAAAACACACACTTCATACACATACTTTCTGGATGAGCACAAAGAGGTGGTTCAGCTGCTCGCAGTTGAACTTAACAGCTGCTGCGGCGATGATGGTGTGGATGTTCTCTATGACGGTTGAGGACTGGCCAGACTGCAGAGAGAGGCATATGGTTTAAGAAGTAAAGTACACACTATGGACAACATATTGTTTTGTGTACAGAATATAAACTGCAAGCATAAAACTAAACTTCATATTACAGAAAAGAAAACAGTGACTCACTTGGATTTTCCAGATCTTTGAAAGTTCATCCAGCGAGAGTTTACTGCCCAACAGCTCAATGATTCCCTTTATCCTATCACAATACTGCGCCTGGTCGATATTCCCTATATGACCCAGAACAAACAACAAATAAACTAAATTACATAAAATTAAAAGTCCTGCAGAGCAAAGATGCCTTCAAGAATGTTTCTAAATGAACAAAATACTATATAAAAAGCAGAAAACTAATAAATTAAACAAAGTCAGTATCTGGTGCGATGACCTTTCTCTTTAAATAGGAGTCTCAGGTACAGTGTGTGTAGCCTTATGAGGTAATGAGCTGTAACTGTTACTCAGCATCTCACAGAACCGACATAGTTCCCCTGGAGGTTTTGACTGCCACACACTGCTTCTTTCTTTTGCAGAAAATCCCAACAGCCTACATTATTAAATTGTCTTTTTTTCTGTTTTTAAGATTATTATTTTATAACATCACACACACACGTATTTCTGTGTAAAATATATATATGTGTGAGTGTGTGTGTGTGTGTATATATTTACATATATACATTACATATCTATATATATTTAGCTCGACTTTGACGTATCAAGCACTGTTCTATGGAAAATCGACTCAGGATT
>JBCNYG010000002.1:5077733-5102990 GCA_039654305.1 Porochilus rendahli | reverse complement strand
TATGGCAGCACGTCTCTGTGAGGCCAGGATATGGAGACACTCACCATACCGTACAAAGGTTTTTCGTGTCTGTGTGTGTGTGTGTGTGTGTGTGTGTGTGTGTGTGTGTGTGTGTGTGTGTGTGTGTGTGTGTGTGTTCACCATAGTAAGCACTCCCATAAGGCCAGTAGGGATGGGGTCCTGCTTGACCCTCTCTGCCACTAGATCAACTAGCAGCATCAGCATGTTGTAGATGCCCTCGTGTATCTCTGTGCCCCACTTATGCACCGCACTTGACATCAACAACTAAACAGAAAGGAAGAGCAGGTGTTAGCGCAAGAAAGGGGAAGACAGGCAGAGCAAAATGAAACCTATAGGCTGTTTCACATGATGTCATCAATTCCTGACATATTGACCAGACCTTTTTAAAGGCCTCAGGCATGCATCTGTCCATGAATCTCTTACAGTTCTCATCCGCATCGGCCAAGCCTGCAGATACAAAGACAAAGAGATTAGGTCAGACGCTGCTTTCTCGGACGTGCCGTCAGACACACCCTCGAACACACAATATCATACCCATTCTCGCAAGGCTGGTGGAGGCGATGAGGCACTTCCCGAGCGACTCCTCTCTCTTGTATGGAATTGACCAGTGGTCAGTGAACACCCTGCTCTCCAGCTCGTACAGGTTGGTGGTGGGAAACTCCATACTGCCCCCTGAACAGTTCCCGTTCTCATCATTAGCACTCTGAGACACACACAGGATTATATTTAAGTTATGAAGGCCAATATGATCATCAATGGAATATATACAAATAAACAATTTGACTATTTATGAGACTTTTATAATTCCATCATGTGTGTAAACTGCAGTCAATAGTTTCTTTTCTTTCTTTTTTTTTAAGCAGGAAAAAAGGTTGGTGTTACTGGGGCTTGATCCGCTAACCTTTGGATCAGTAACCCAGAGCCTTAACCACAAAACATCCTGTATCACAAAAAAGGCAATGTTTTAGGTCATATCGCGCTGGCCTGGATTTAGGCATTATCATGATACTACTCAATCTGGCAACATCATCAAACAAATCATATAAACTGTAATAAATATTAGGGATGTGAATCAAACAACAACATACGATTCTATTCAATTCCAATTTTATTTTAATTATAAAATTATAAATATAAAACCCTTAAGCAAGTCCGTTAACCCTTAACTGCTCAGTTTTTTTATGTATAAAATAGTAAACTTGAGATTTTTTTGTCAATGCCTTAGTGTTTTCAATTCTTCCATATGTCCATTGTCCTTTGCAAGGGACATGGGCCTGCCTGGCTGCGAAGGTAAGAAAGATAAGGCATGTTTTGATCAAAGCTTCACGTAGGAGAAGTCAAAGAAACAGACGAGAAGCAGTGAATTTGCAACGGTTGTTTTCTAAACAGACAGCTAGCATGCTGCCGTCAAGTATAATCAAAACAGAAACATATGAAATGGATTCTAGGAAGAGTGAACCGGTCCCTTCAGCTATTCCCGGAAAAACAGGGAAGGTTTGATTGCGCAATACTGAACCCCAGATATGACGCTAGCATTTATATGGAGAGCATGCCGTGTGTGTGTTTGAGACATGGCTGTATTTGTGTAGCACTTGGGTGCACACGGCTGTTGCTCCCTATCAGAGCTTGCTGACTGCATGGCATTGCTACTCATGATAAACACAACACTAGCCGAGTTTCCTGCATGCCCAGAGCGGTAAAATGGCATGAGTGCTTTCACACTAGCAGCATTTAATTCACATGAATCAAATCCTGGTATGTTTCTCAGTCCAAAAGCAGCCGAGTGACGTGGTTTTGGCACGATTCCAAAAAAACGGTAAAGTGGGCTGCAGGAAGACAGTGATTTGATCCACAATCAACCCAACCCCAGGAACGGAGCATTACAGAGTGTGTGCTGTATGACAGGCTTTGTATTATTATATTTATAGTAATTTTTTTTTTGGTTTATGCGAGCTCTTGGACTGAGCCATGGCACAAAATTAAACCATCCACAGAAATAGTATATGCCCTGGGTATTTGGGAATAAAAAAAAAAAAAAGTAAGAAACAAGAAACACCCCCCCCCCCCAAAAGAAATTTGTGTTACATGATTATTTATTAATTAATGCTTTTTAATTTGTTTAATTATGTGCAGTGTGAAACCAAACAGTGAAAAATAATAATAAGGGGATTAAATTGGCAATTAAACTAATAAATTGAGCAATTTTATTTCGTTTCAGTGTCTCAAAAATGTTGTGCTCAAAAAATTGAACAAATTGCTCAATGGAGGATTTACCCCGGGTGTTTGCTGCTGCACCAAAAAAAAAAAAAACTAGGGCACACAGCATGGAGAGAATATAGGCTGTGTGTGTTACCTCCACCACCCCCCACTCTTAAAACTCACATGGCACAGTCAAACAACACAGGGCATGGACTGAGTGCCAGACACAGCAGCGTGCAGACAACAGCACTAATAAATCCATAAAATCTTCATTTAGCATTCGCAAAATCCATAGGCTTTCGTGACTCCCAAAGGAGTCAGTATGCAAAGCTTGATGAGGTTTGGCAAAGTCTTTCTCGAGATATTGCCCGGAATGCCACCTCCGTACCTGAGAGTTCACCTTTTTGTAATTTTGATGTCCCATCCACAGATGCCTAGGAAATCATTGTGCTTTCATCATGACTTTCATCATGCCACAGGCAGCTCCAACTTTGCAGACGATACCACCATCATCGGCTGCATTTGCAGACAGAGGCGAGTCTGCTTACAGAACGGAGGCGAGATCCCTGACATCGTGGTGCGGGGACAAAAACCTGCTGCTCAGCGTCAGCAAGACCAAGGAGCTCATCGTGGACTACAGGAGGCTGCGGGGTGGAGGCCACACCCCTATCCACATCGAGAATTCCTTTTGATGACGCCATCAGTGACGTAGCATGAGATAAGGTTCCTTTAATGGAAACCCAATATCACAGCAGGGTAGGGAGATACCATTCCGCTGGATAGGCTTACTTTCGTAAGCACATTATACGCACCAGAAACATCGTGCGTTTCCTCAATGTGACTGGGTTAAATGCCTTTTATTAAAAAAGTGTATTTTATTTAATTAAAACAGTGCATCTTCAGAAACATACAACTTTAGATAAATACACTGCACCCTCGATTTCCCATACCCCTATTTCCCGTACAAAATCTGGCGCAGGACATTATTTGGTACTGCTGGAAAAATGCTCAGACAAGTCCGGGAATCATTGATGGAAGTCCGGGTCGGTCATGATTTTCCAACTTTCCTCCTGTCCGACGCGTTCCCGTCCGAGTGGATGGACAAAAATGAAGCCGCAGAGGGGCACGAAATAACGTAGGTCAGATAAGTGTTGGAAAAGTCCGGGACTGCTGCTGAATAATGGTGATTACTGGACAGATTATGGGAAATATTCGGGAAAGGGTAGGGACCCCGGACATTAGCAACTGCTGGACTTTTGAGACTTCCGGGCAGCCCATCCTGAGGCTCTGAGACTTCCCCAACATGCCTCTAGTAATTCTACTTCCTCAACAAGGCTCAAAACCAGCAAAGAAATGAAAGGAAAACAAAACTGTAGATTGTCAAACAATTTTGACAAACAAACAAAAATTAAATTTAATTAGGCGAAAAGGCTACTACACAAATTCAGCAGCAATCGTACATAATTAGATCCACATCTATAAAGCACTGTTACATTTATGAGATCTTACGCTGACGAGTGATACAATAGTCATGCCATAATCCTGTGATCATTAGCAAGTAAAGTAAAATCAGTTTCCCTGTGGTTAACCTCTGGCTGAAAGAAGGAAGAGAAAAGGAATGAATGCTGTTTCAACACACTCATCTCCAGACGTTTAGCAAGTTTTACTGCGTCTAAACAAACCAACAACACCCAGAAGGTACAAACTAGGTGCAACACTAGTGACTCGTCAGCTTCAGGTGTGGTTGTTTGGCTGCAGTTAAGAAAGACAAGTAGAACTCTGACCGAATGGCTCTAAGAGGAACGCCTCCGCTAGTCCTTCTGGTTATTCATTTGTATTCTTCAAAATGCTGAACGTAGAGGACAAACAGGAAGGAAGCTATAATGGGCGGGAAAAAAATCTTTCAACCATTTGACCTTGCTGTGCCTTGACCCTCTTTGGAAGAATTCCTAAATCGAAATCAGTTCATCTGCTGGTTACATTGATACGTCCGCATGAATCATTCCTGAGGTTTCACGCAGTGTAGATCTCAGCCAAATGGACAGACAGTCCCGAAACAGGCCAGGTAAACGTTTCGAAATGTTCAATAGAATTACATATATGCATCCACTGCCTTTACCATTTTGTCCACTACACCACAAACCAGCGCGCTGTGGTTTTAAGTCAGGAGACAGTGCTGGTCCTTCCATGGTTTGAAGCCTAGCATTGTGTTCTTTTCTTCTAAGACATTCGTCCATTTGTTCCTTTTCAGCTCATTCGCTGCCTAAATTTCAATAAAACTGGAAAGCTTTTAACCAATGGTGCACAAGGCTTAGGATCTGCACTTCGATTTTATTAAGTTACAAATCAATATCAGCATTTTTAATGGTTAATATCTTTCTTGCTCTCCAACACCGTCATGTTTCAGGGTCCCAGTTCGATCCGGAGCTCAAATTACATACAATTGGAATTCTGTATGTTCTCCTGGACTCCTTGTGGGATTCTTCCCAGTTCTCTGGTTTCCTCCACCCTCCAGTAAACTGTATAATCTAGATTGTACATTGTGTGATATACATGAATACATGTAGGGGAGCAGCTAACCCCATTCATTTTTATTTTATCTCAGTTCACTAGATATTAGCAGACCCATGCTCTGACGGGCTCCTCTACTCCGAGGACAACAGCTAATTTATTTTTTACTGTTCGTTAAAGACTGATTCCATGAAAAGGAACAACATTCGAAATCAAAGTGTTCAATTTCCCCACCAAATACAACTCTTGAATGGTATGGTTAGTCAGCGTGGTCTAATGTCAAAAAGGGCTTCTTACCCGGTCTACACTAACTCCATGAAATAAAAAAAAAAGGTAATTAAAACATATTTTTAAAGAATAAGACCGGCGAGTTCTCCTGTAAAGGTTTTACCTTGTAAAAATGAAAATATATATCTTTTTTCACTTTTGAAGATTTTTATTACAATAATAAAAGTGCTATGTTTCTGATATTTTCTGATATTTGTGATAACAAACCCAAGGTTTTAGTTTTTACCATCTGGTAATATTTTAGCTAATTTTTAAAATTAAAGATACACTTGTTTTTTTATGGAGGTCATTTAAAAAAAAAGTCAAAATTCAAGTGGCCATGAAAATATTCTAATACTGTATAGCTTGAGGAAGTATCAGACGAAATTTGGTGATTGTACCATCACGTGAACTATTTTGTCAGGTTCCTGCTCCACTAATGCTGCCAGGACACATTCCCAACTCAATCACCTGAGGAAGTGACAGCTCAGTGGTTGAGACCTTGGCCTTCCGTCTCAGAACTGAGCCTTGAGCAAGGTCCTTAATCCAAGGCCCATCAAGAAATGAATGGATGTGCTCATAATACTGCCAGACAGGTCAAGCCATAGCAATATAAATCAGTGTATTTATCAGATCTTTTATCCGGTCTGATCTTTGATTGTGGCTTTTTCATCTACAGCAGTCCGACCAACTCTTCTACAGAGACGGCCATCTAAATTCCAGCTCATACTGGTGGAATAAAGAAGCAGGAATGTACATGCTTGATCCTTAAAATGATAATGAATTATGTTCTATATTAGTCCCTTGTTAATTATGCATTGACTCAACAGTGTGGGACGGCAGCATGTTGGCTCGTAGCAGAGCTGTGTCTCAAGTCTGGAGATCCAACTGTGAGCTGCTTTTCTCTGATAAGCCACGACACTCTTTTCTCAGATATGTCCTGTCCATCTACAAAAATACAGTATCACAATAGTCTAACACAAACCCCACATCATCATCATCATCATCATCTTCTTCCGCTTCTTCCGGGGTCGGGTCGCGGGGGCATACCTTACTTTTTCAATTGTTCATAAAACTTCACAATATAGTCGCATGCAGCTAATATTCTATTTTCCATTACAGTGTTCACAAAACACTCCAAGTGGTCTGAGATATGACAAAAACACCATGGTGCATCTCAGAACCCGTATTTGTCATTTCCTTGCGAATCCTCACTTGAAACAGAAATTCTTCTGGTCTACCACCTTTGCGGTCCCTCGAAATTCTCTTATTTCGGACCTGAGGAGCGAGGTGTCAGAAACGATAAGCAAATATACATGAGAGCAGCCTGCCTGGAAGAGCAGCACGCTAGTGTATAAATAACCAGGCCTCTATATGACGTGGACGCTTTTTGTATGCAGCAGTTCAGCTATGCCACAGTCATCAGCAGTGGACGTCACTCTGCGCGACGCTTCAGGGGAAATGATGTCACAAATCCCTTTAGATATATTTCCTCAATTTCACGCTCATCACATCACTTCCTCATGTCTCTCTATCGTTCCTTGTGGGACGGATAAGACACAAGGAGGGAAACGTGGGGTGAGAGACTCCCCATCACAATACTTGACATTTGTATAATACTCAAATACAACGTATCATTTAACTCGCCAAATGTTGCCAAAACAGACCTGCTGTATTATTCGTGCTAAAGTTAGCATTAGCACAAATTATCACATCCCTTTCAAGTCCACTCAAACATCCAGCCACATTCAAGCAAAGTTACAGCTTTATAAACATGAAATATGTCCTTGTAATGTTTTATGACAATGTGAATGGGCACATCTATAAAATGAGTGGCACGAGAGAAAAAAAAAAACATTCCGAATGCAACCATTTCAGACTTGCCGATTCCCAAACTGATGATCTTTCTAAAAAAAAAAAAAATTCTAACATGCATATTTTTATATTATAAACACCTTAACAACCACAGCCAACTCAACCACCACAACCACAGCAGCTAAAACAGCCACCACAACAACAACAACCACAGCCACAACAACCACAACATCCATAGCCACCACAGCAACCACAATACCCACAGGCACCAGTACAGCAATCATTGCCAACTCAAAAAAAACAAAACAAAACAAAATAGCTGCCACAACAATAAACACAGCCACCACTAAAACTACAGAAACATTAACAAATCACAACGACCACAGCCATCACCACTAACTATGGCCACAAGTTCCACCACCACAAAAAAACACACTAACAACCACAGCCACAACTACAACAACCACCATCATAACTATAACCACGGCTGCAACATATTTTACTTAGTTTAGTTACTTGTTCACAGAAGACAGACTGAGAAAAGAGTGAAAATAAACGGTCTGGAGCCGTAAACTAAGAGTGAGGATGACAAAGTTGCAGAATCCATAAACTTCCTTTAGCGGCTTTAAAAAAATTGCATAGTCAGTGTCTGCAACAGGCGCATATAAGAATTCTGCAAACATATATTGTTGACATTCTGCAAAACAAACACCAGCCAACTGATACAGCTTTGTAGCTGGTGTGTGGCTGAGATAACCAAAACTGCCTTTGCTGCTAGGAAGTGAACCAGAAATACTGTGTGGCATAAGTACTCGCCCCCTACCCTGAACTCGCCGTGATATACAATCTTCAACTTATATGGCCGTAAATGGGATTGTATGAAATATTTTTTTTTGGTTCAGTTTCTGGGCTCTGTTGGATGGTTACAGAACACACACTGTACTAAGTTGAGACTTTTCCCCCCATTTATACCTCCAATCCAGTGTTCTGTGGGATGAAAATGAGTGTTACACCACAACTGCTGCTTCATGGGCAGGAACTAATGATTTCTGCACCACGAGTAGCTTCCAGAAACATGGCAGGAGAATATTCCTGTTCGGCATGTTACTGCGGTTGTGTTGTGCGTTCTGCGGGGAAAACGACAGTAAAATTATTGCTGCGAGGAAACGAATTGCTTTAGTTCTAGATAGTAATATGTTCTTCTATGTGTTTGATTAACATACAGAGACGCTTGAAGTGTCATCAGTATCAGACAGGAGGGAGGAGACGGGAATGCATTTTAATCTGTATACAGAAAAAGGCGACGGTGAGCTAACGATCCAATCACGTGTTGCATTTGATTATCGGTCGTAACTCAGAGTTTCCAGCATGCAACTGACAAAACACCCCCTCAACTAGGAATTGAATGTGAGTAGGAATAACTGTCTTGTCTCATTGTGTTCGCCCTACGACAGACTAGCGGCCTGTCTGGGTGTCCGCCTCTTGCCCAACGACAGTTCCGATTGGCTCCAGCCCCAACATGAGACTGACTGATGGATAAACTGTATGCAGAAGATAATGGAGGGATGACTACACAGCATGCCGTGTTGAAAGGAAGGAAGGAAAATATGTACATCACCCCTCACAGTTACATCGTATAACCAATTAACTATAGACAATCACAAAAGGTTCTGGGTTGACCGTGAACGTCCTCGCTACAAAAACACGCTAAGCGCTAAGCTTAGGACGCATTCAGCTGACAATAGTTTGGAACAGCGCTAAGCTTGTCAATGTCACTTTTTCCTTGCTGTAGTCAACTCAGAACAATGGAATGCTGCCAAGCTAGATGCTTTTGTAACCTAGCAGCAATAAGGGTTCGAGAGAAGCGCTCTGAAGATGAGGTCATGAACACTGGCAGTGCAAAAAACTAAAAAAAAAACCCCACAGCCAGTGGACACGGGGCCCGAACTGCATTCGTAGGTTGACAATGACATCATTCTGAGCTGCAACTTCCCAACTGCAAGTCAAGACAAAAGTTTGAAGAAGTAGCAGCAAGTGCACTCGGGCATTTTCACACACTGGTTCCATCTCTTCCAAACCGTGTACTAGCAGATATGATGCTAATCAGGGTAGGAAGTGAAAGCAGGCACATTTCGTGAAAGATACTGTATGTATGAGTGAGGGTATCTGACTCATTTCTGAAGTGATGTTATGTCTTCCTCCGGATTAATGTAGGTCAAATCGCACCAGAAACATTTCTGAAGTGCTTGTGACACAAGGAAGTTACGAGTTTAGTCATCGTCAGCCATGTTAGAGGCGGGTTTTCGCTTAACATTTACTAATAATAAACTTCAAATAAATCCACTGAAATCACGCATTCCACATGCTTTGAACGTCCACTTGATTTAGACACAGCTGCAGAAAAGAAGTGATGGTACACATACATACACACACACACACACACACGCACAGTTGACATCGAGCACTGACTACAATATTAAATATCACGCCGTCAATCTCACTTATTTGCCAAACCGCTTAATACTCCCAGAGTCGCAGGGAGGCTCGTGACTGTCTCAGCCAACACTGACAAAGTAAGGGTACACCCTGAACAGCTCTCCAGACCAACACACACACACAACCATTCACACTCACTCCTAGAGGCAATCTGGAACAGCCAGTTAGCCTGATGTGCATATCTTTGGACTGTGGGAGGTAACCAGAGCTTTTACGCAATGAGAAATTAACCATGAATGCAGGAAGTATGTCAGAACGCCTTCATTTTATCAAATTAAATACATATAGAATAATATGTACATTATGAAGAAAAGTTTTAATTTATATTCATGAATTATTCCATGCCAAATCATCTAGTGTGTCATCTCTTGGCTCTCAGTTATAAAACTTGAAGGGTAAAAAAAAAATTCAGAATAATAAAAGGATGTTCTTTTACAGGGAAAAAAATTACGGCCATGTATCCAATCGATTCTGAGTTTCAGCAATCAAAGAATGCATAAATAAAAAAGCTTATTTATTTCCGCGGCCATTTTTAGATCTTTTCAGTCACCTTATAATTTTATGCACACCACTGTAGCTTTCAGTATTTTAAGAACTAAAGTATAACTGCATGTACAGAAGGTTTGATGAAAAAATATTGAGAGCTTTCTGAAATAGTACATTTGGAAAAATTAACGCTTGAGTAATTTTTTCTTTTTACTTTTTTTGCAGTGCTTCCAGTTCAGTTTAAAACAGGTGGGGGGAAAAACAATCAGAAATCATATATACAATAAAAGTCACAGCCTCATTCACAATGAACCCTGGCTTTAGTGTGGCTTAATACACAGAAATACATTTTGGTGAAAAGTAAAAATTTGGAAAATATCGGGTACATTTTAAAACTGTATACCTAGAAACCCATACGGAGTTCAGCTCAAGGCTTTGGCACACCTGTATTTCTGAAAACTGGGTGAGTTGTCAGGGAATGACCCCCATATTCAAAGAATATCAGCACGCCAGACAAACCTTTTAATGCAGTCATTAAATATACAGAAAATTACATGTTATTTATTGATCATATTGTGTTCATTATATAAAAACAATATAAAATGCTTGTCAACTAAAAATGGGTAATCAGGAACTTGAGGTGTCCCCAACAGTCACATAATTAAACTTTTTTAAAAAGTTCTTATGAGCCTAAAGATTTTACAAAAGCATAGTACACTTTATATTTTAATTATTATTTCCCTTTAAATTTTACCTACAGTTAGTGTACTTACTGTTGTGTATTTTATTACTTGTGCCATTGTGTGCAGAGGGAAGCAAAATAACAAAATAAGAATTTCATGGCACTGTCAGAGCCACTGCGCTTGTGCTTATGACAATAAATCTCTTGGATATGTGCGTCTTTTAGACTGTGGTTTAATTTTTTTTAAACAGCGTTTTTCTTGTTTTAGATTTTCTTCCCCCTTGGTGAAATTCAAATATTCAAATTAACTTTATTGAAATGGATTTTTTTTTTTAAATCACAAATGAATCATGAATGATGAGTAAAATAATGGTAGCTAATTAAAAAAATAAGTCATGCTAAACAAATTGAAATAAATACAATTTTTAAAAAATTATTAAATGGTATTTATATATGATTGTATTTAAGAAAATCCTCAGTGTTAACCTTTCCATGCTTTCGTTCTAGACCGTAGTGGGGAAACGCAGGGGGAAATTATTTTTTTATATTCTTCAGGGCCACAGTTGATTCAGCCTTTAAAACATGCACTGGGAGGTCTGCTTTTGGGCAGTGCCTAAATCTGTGTATTAAAAGATCACTGTTAAGAATAACGCACGTCTGCTGTGGGGCGTGTCTTCAGCACAAGCAACATTATCACCTTTAAATTAATATCTTCTAAGCAGCTGGGGAATAAGTGGAATTAGGTAAACACAATTCAAGATTGTAAAAATAAATAAATAAACCTCTCCAGGGTGATGCAAGACTGAACTTGATACCCTGTCAGGGATCATCTCAAGATAGGGACCAGTTCGCTGTGCATCGTTCCCTTGTTTATCATCATACGCTGCATTTGAGCATTAGTAGGTCACATGATCATAATGTGTGCACACTGTAGCTGAGCTGGGAAATCAGTAACATGACTAAAAAACACCTTGACATGTCGCCGCCACTGGCGCCACCCCTCACCCGCTCCATGCTGCATCATGGGACTGTGTAATATTACTGACTAGGCGTTGTAAGGATGTTGGGGACATGTCAGTGCATGCTGCTGTTCACACTACAAATACAATATGCCCCATGATGCCTCTGTACATGGTATGGGTGAGCAGGTCACTGGACACTTTTCAGTTCGTTTCTACTAGGGATGTGAATCAAACAATCAATTCGATTCCGATTTTTGGGGTGACGATTCGATTCAGAATCGATTCTTGATTCAAAGCGATGTTTGATTCATAACCGTTACAAACAAAGGGAGCCAATTTCATGAGTAACTTCATTCTTCCATCAGTGAGGAACAACTCTTCTATAGGAAAGAACGAAATTAAATTACTGGACGACTGGTTTTGTAGATGCACTGATCCGCTTTGCTGGTTCATAGTTGGTTGGGAGTTTAGTGAAGTTGCTGCTCTGTTAGTGAAGCTCCTCAGGGATTTGAAGTGTTACCCAAATACTTGACTTTTATTGTGGACATGTCATGTCAAGCTTACCGAGCCCCTAAAGGGACATGGGTGGTGGTGTGATAGGTTTTGTGTGAGCACGAGAAACTATTGTGTACGCACAAGTTACCTAAGTTTTCTCCTGCGCACGCGAAACCTATCCCTTTTTTCTTCCCATTGTCCCTTTAGGGGCTCCGTACAAGCTCCTTACCCAGAAATTATAAAATCCGAAGTGTAAGCATTTGCCTTCAGCGAAGACGGTGCTTGCTGTATTTCTTTTTCCTCATCCATGTCAATGCTGGGCTAAAAGCTAGTTCTGGAGCCACCACTCACTGGAACAATTCACTACGGAGGCCGTGTGTGGACAAACGGTATGCGCTGTGAGTAAGGTTGGAAATGCTTGAAAAAAATGGGTTCTTAAAAATAGATTCTTGAAAATTTGAATCGATTTAGAATCCTAATAAAGTAATAATAAATAAATAATAAAATCCAAATACAAGTCATGTTTTCTGAGTGTTCAGGTGCTGTATTATTTGATGTTTTTCTCTTGATCCCTTGTAATGTGTGTCACTATGATATGGGTATTTGTGCAGTGTGTTGCGGGAACCAAATATCAGCCTGTTGCTGTGCTCCAGTCTTCTGTGTATGCATGGCCTGGGAAGCAGTATTGCTCCATGCACTATTTATATCCCCGAGACCTGTGATACGCGACATGCAAAACCTTACACAAACAAACACAATCCTATAAAACATGCAAACAACTACAACAAGCCAGGTTGGTTTATTTTTGGTGCATGCAAACGATCAGTTAAAATGCAGCTACACATCAACTTCAAGAACTGACTGTTCGCTTGCTGCCTACTACATCCCGCTCCTTGGCAGGTGCCGCTGTAACAAGCTACTCAAAAATGCTACTCACTTCCCCTGTCAGTGCTCATAATGTTTACAATGTTATGACTGATTGGTGTATATAGCAAGGGGAGAGAGTGGGCAAGTTTCCTAATTAGAAAATCTACACGCAAGTGGTTGAGAAGCCGGGCTTTCGATCTGAGCTACAATTAATTGATGCTTGAAAATAAAATGGAAACAATTAATAAAAGATCAGAAAATAACCATGCCTCTACTAGAGCGGCTCGAAATGCCACCGTTTTCTGACCAGATGGAGAAGGATGACTGGGGGGCTGGAACACAGCATACAAAATGTTCAGGGTGTTTCTTTCAACAATGATTAAACAAGTTTAATAAGAGAAGACGAAGAAGGAAAAAAAAAAAACAGTGTTGTGGAAACAGGCTGGGACTAAAAAAAGCTCCATACAGGTTTTTCCATCTACTCCGCACCTTTTAAAGTCCAGTTAATGTTTTGCAATGCGAAGAGACACCTAAAGTTTGGACACACAGGTGAGTAGAACAACAGTGCATTATTGCCGCTTGAATAATGTATAAGGCATTTATATAATTTAATTATCTGATGCTCCATATAACTCGAACTGAAATGTCTCATTTCAGTCGGATTGAATCAGCGAAGGGGGAGAAAGCTGTCTAAATGTAACTGTATGTGAGACTGTGGGTGTGTTACTTCATCTTTGTTATCCAGTTCCCCAGACTGACTCAGGGGACATTTTCATGGTATTAGTACGGCTGTAATGTTTCGCTCCACCACCCGTGGCTTCAGCGCTGTGACTCTCCCAAAGCGCTACACGCTCTATACACCACACCAAAATGTTCATGAGGAACGTTTTCACGTTTGCTGTGGCTTTTTCGCTCTACTAGCATGTTTATGAATAAACATGGATTATTAAATCAAGAACTTCAATGTGCAGCCATGTGAATGTGCAGCCATGTGTTGAAATATTCGAACCCAGGAGCTTCTTGCTGTGAAGCGAACATGCTAACCACCACCCCACCGTGCTGCCCCTAAATTATCATTTTTTTTTAATAATATTTTAATGACCCCCCCAAAAAATCTATTCAGAGCAGTGCAAAAATAATGCCGAGTCACAAGCAGGTACAGAATAGCACGCCTGGACAATCGATATATGCTCTGATAACGTCTTCCCCTGACAATCCAAATAAATGATTTAAAAAAAAAAATAATCTCTCAGTATCCACACAAATTTGAGACCCTTTTTATTGCCTTGTAACAGCGCAATTAACAAGAAATCGCCTACTGCGAACCCAGGGATCTATTTAAATACTCTCCTCCCCATAAGTTGAAATAAGGTCAGCCTCAAACATCATTTTGCTCACTGTACTCCACCATAATGTTTTCACTGCATATCTTTTTTTAAAACCCACTTGCAGAGTGGGTACTGTAAATCCGGTCCCTAAACTTCACCCTAAAAATCAACCCTTTAATAATTATATCTGATTGAACATCTGATTGACAATCATGCGATTATAATTACGTGTAATTGGAGCACTTCGAGAGTGCAAACCGCGGCCAATACCAGTAATGAGACAAAATGTCAAAAGCGGTCATATCTCATAACGTTAAAGAATCATTGAGAAAATTCCTGGATTCATAATTTGATCCGGATCATTTCCAAAGTTTCACACCTGGTAGAAATGTCACAAAACTCCACAAATAACTGCTAACAAATAAACAAACCGTAGGTTAAACATAAATTCCTTGACAGAGGAAACTATGGGTCATGGCTACTGGTGTTCTTCACTTCCTGCTAATCCAGATATGCCATATGTAGCTACTGCGCATGGGCGTGGATAGGTAAAGGATTCAAATATCAACAAAATGTTTTGCTGACATTTTCAGCACACATACGGGCAAATAGTGAGGTGGATAATAAAGATGATATTGTTCATAATTCTCTAATTAACCTGGATTTGTTCTAAACAATGCTGTACATGCCACTGTATGCAGTTTGCTACATGCTGTTGTGTTCATGTTGAGCTGTTTTATCGTTTATAATGACCTGCAATATACAAGCTTTTTAATAAACAAGTTATTTCCTCAATCAGTTACATTACAGCAGTTTTAAACTGGTGTTCATTCACTCGCCTCTCTTTTGTTAATTAAATTAAGGCAGGTTGTAATGTTTCAGAGAAACTGCGACATCCTCCACCTGAACACTCCCTCATTATGGAAGTCTTGATAAAATTCAATAGAAAGCTACTGCTCGGATCATATACAGTACCGCTGTCATTGCTGCTGCTCTAGAAAATGACATCACCTCCTTCTGACCAATCAGAATGAAGAACTTCACACTATGTAAAATAAGCAAGTAACTAATAAACACAACATTGATCAAATTACTCTGAGAGACAAATCATACTTCTTCCTTTCTGTAATTCATAACGTTCCTTCACCTCCTAGGTCCAAAATTATAAGATCCTCCAGGTTTCTGAAAACTTCCATCTGCTTCCTGTTTCTAGCTTACCACGCACCTTTCAGTCATTCGCTGAATTACTTACTTCTACTAGGGTCGTGGAAAGAGGTGAACAGCTCTCCAGATCATCGTACAGCAACACACACAACCATTCACACTCACACCTAGGGGCATTGGAACAACCAATCAGCCTGTGCATGTCTTTGGACTGTGGGAGGAAAGCGGAGTACCCAGAGGAAACCCACACAACCATGGGGAGGACATGAAAACACCCCGAGCTTTGGAATCGAACCCTCAACCTTTTGGCTGTGAGAAGGACGTACTAATCACTACACCCCTTCTAACAAATAGCTTATTTTGTCTGTAACCATGCCTAAACATCATCAGTCAATGAATTTGCAGATGTACAGTAGTGAGAGGGGGAAAAATTCTCATAGCTAACTGTGTTAACTAGCGTCATGGATAGCACGTCTGCCTCACAGCAAGAACACCTTCTTCGAGTCGCAGGCTCAGCAAGGACGTTTCCGTGTGCAGGCTGAACGTTATCGCCGTACTTGCGTGGGTTTCCTCCAGGTACTCTGGTTTCCTCCCACTGTCCAAAGACATGCACTTGTGATAGTCAGGCAAGCTGTTCAGAGTGTACCCTGCATTTGCCCAGTGTCGGCTGAGATAGGCTCCATCCTCACCGCAACCCTAGCAGGATTTAGCAGTTCAGCAGATGAATGAGTGCGTGAACACGTGTTCTGCACAGTCAGGTGAATGAAAGAATTGCTTGCTGGGAGTCATTCATCACACCTTCATTTTCATCCAGGGGTCACAGGCCAGATAGCATCTGTCCAGGGAACATCTGTCCAGGGGGATATTTGGTCTATTAAGCAGCCTAGAGTTAGCACGCTAACAAGAGTTAGCATGCTAAGAGTGGTCTTGACCCCTGATAATGTGTATTTTATAAGAAAGTTGGGGGCGTGTCTATCTTATGAAAACAAATAAAAATAACAACCCGAACCGGAAGTCAAAGTTCCAGTGTTTTGGTTTTATTCAGCTGCATAACAAGAGTCCTGAGTTTGCTTAAACTGCATTTTAGTGATTTCTACACTATTTCCTCACATTATTTATGTTGGTGAATAATAAAAAAATGCATATCGCACCTTTAGAGCCTAGTTAGACATTTAAGAAGCCGTTTCTTACTTCAGAGCACTAACTGAAATTAAAATCCCTGCCTACACCTCAGGCTCGATTAGGGTTTGTGATTTTTAGCAACGAGGAATCATAAACACCCCAAGCTTTCCACGGCTATTTAAATATTTTCTCCAGGCGGACATTCCGCCGCTCCTGACCCGGGTGATAGTGAGTCAGTTCGCGCGAACAGCTCTGCGTTTTCCCTCCAGCTTTTGACAGCATGACTGAAGACCTTCCCTACGAGCCTGTTAGCATACCAATGCTAACTCACTTAACTCCATCCACGTCGAGCGGCTGTGCAGGGTACATCGGCTCTGGGTCTTACCTCGCTTTCTACAACATCATGATAAGCGGGAGGAGGATCGAATCCGCCACTACCGCCGCCGCTGCCGGTCCTCCCGCTGGTATCGCGGTCTCCGCTGGGCCCTGAACCCGGGCTGGGGCCGCTCTCCATCGGCTCGTAGCCAAAGCCGAGTCCGGGGCTCTCGTTGGTCAGGAAAGCCACGGCCTCGTTGATGTCGTTCTTGGCCAGACGCAGGGCTTTCCGAATGGCAACGGGATCCGGAAAGCCCATGCACAAGAGCGTCGTCATGTGTTGCTCTTCCTCGGTCTCCATGACTCAGCTGTCTCGACTCTACAGGCTTCAGTAAAGGAGGCGAACAGCGGCGCAGGCTTGTGGCTCCGTGCACGCCGCCATGTTTACAGTCCGCGCTGCTGCCCTCCTGTCACGGGCGACTCGTAGCGTCACGGGTGGAGAGAGTAAAGGAGGAGGGGAAATGGGCTGCGTTCCAATCCGCACACTAGTGCACTGCACACTCGTGCTCAAAATAATACTCTACCGTTGGACTCAGAATAACACAAAGTAAACTCATAGATGCAGTTATTGGTACTCACCACCATGCATGTATGTATATACACGCACTATTTCATATCATTCAAATTTATGCTCCCTAAATATAATATTCCTTCTTTTTTAGCTCAACATTTTCAATAATAAGAGCACGACCTCTAAATCCAATGCATGTTTACAAGCCCTCAATTACTTTTTATTATCCTTAAGTATATAAACCACAATTTTGAGAAGCATCACTTGGCACGCAAAAATATAATTCAATGAAGAAACCATGTCTATCAGCAATATAATATAAAACTTTACATAAATATGTATTGTTTATGTGTTGTATCAATCAGAAGATTACATATAAGAAAAATAAGCGCGAGTGTGCATTATTTTAGGATTCTTAAGGTTTGAAAACAAAAAAATTCTTCTAGAAGTAATTAAAAAATATTTTGAGAAATTTTAGACTCTAAGAAACCTTATTAGATGACTCTTGTTTTGAAAAACAGAGAATTTTAGCGTTATTTAAAGACTGGTTGTTATGCCTGTCTCTAAGGCACAAAAGGATTTTAAAAATACTGTAGTAATTGTGTAGCACAGCAATTGTGTAAAAAAAGTTGTATTTAATATTAAAGTAATGTAGCGAAGTGTGTCATGTTTAATATAAAAATAAAGAATTAATTTGAATATATTATAGCTATCTAAAATATCTGTGAGTGGTATAAACTTGACAATAATTGCAAATCAAGCACCACATTTAAAAAAAGGAAAGATTGTATTTACAGTATTTTCAGTGAGTAAGGTGTGGTTCGGAAGTTATGAGAAGTCATGTGACCCAGAACATCATGTGACAGTGTGGAAGGGAAAATGGCCACTGCGGGTCAGGAGGCAGCTGCTATGGACTGCATTTCTCGAGTGCCTCCGTCCGTGCTTCAGCTGAGGAGCGACATGGATACCGGAGAAAACCCCGGACACGAGGAGTCGAGTGAAAGTGTTGTGTCGGCGCCCAAAAGAGCTTCCAACAACAGTAAGCTGATGAATGTACAGGAATGTTAGCTCGCCAGCTACATCCCTCATTCTCTCTGTGGCTGATTCACAAATGAGCTCCTGTGTCCTGAATCTGTGCCCTGCACTGAGTATAACACATTCCCTTCTGAGCTCTTACACTAGTGCACTACAGGTACAGTTTGGAGTCCAGCATGTCTCCAGTATATTGTATAAACTGTATTCACTCATGGTTTTTATTCTCATATTCAGATATTTTCCAAACTACACTTCAGTACCATTCAGGGAGATCTGTGAAAGAAATTGGGTGCGAGGAATTTGTACCACTTTTCCTTTCGTATATATTACATGGGAAAGGCGCAGTCTTATTGGTCCGCTATGTCAGGGATAACAAGCGATTAGTGTATAAACTATCAGTTTATTAAATCCTTTCGTAGAAACATACGTCACTGTCATTAGTTTTTTTTTTTGTCATTCTGTCATTTGCTGAAGAATCTTCACAGAAGACAGGTCAAGCTGAAGCGCACTGTGCATGGACGTTCAGTTAAAGAAATATAATGCTCCCCACTGGGGAAAAGCTCAGAAGAGGCAGATGTAGTTGCCAGGGGGACACGGGAGTCATGGAGACAGAGCAAGATATTTAGAAGCAGGCTGATGCGCGCTGTGCGTGGCTGTTCGATTAAGAAAAAAATTCCCACTGACTCAATCAATCTAGTTGCCGGTGCTGTGACATTTTGAAACACAGCCCATTATCTCATGGATGGTAAGTAATTAGTATATACTGCAAGGCAATGATTTGATCTGATTGGTTTGCTGTCTCAGGGATATGAAGCAGTTACTGAATGAGGCAAAGTATGATATCTAAGATTTGTTTGGTTGACGGGTTTTCCTGCTGAGATTGAGAATACCCTCTGAGACCAACTAATTCTCTGTCATATGGAAGCTGAATTGTATAACTGTTTAATTTTTCTTTTAAAATATTTTAAAAGTTAATAGTTACGTTGCTGTTTTGCGCATTAATCGTTCAGCTTATTCCATGGAAGAGATGCAATACTAAGAATTATTGCATGACTTCCCATCCATCAAAAATAATAAAAAACCTCTTGAATGAATAATAATAGACGTTATCCTAAGTGGATAATTCATGAATCGAAATGGCGGAAGGAGCAGGTGGTATGATTATGGCCTATGTGCTAAAAATTGGAAAATAATCTATAAAGAATTTATTTTAGCTTTCTTTTATGTTTCCATGTAATATATTATAGTTATGAATATCGCCAGCACTTGAACACCAGCACACTACTTTGATCCGTCCTGCTCATTGCCTGACATACACGTGTGCACGGAGCTCAATTTCCACTGTTATAATGTTAAAAAATAAATAAATAAATGAACATAAAAATTATGTTTTAGTTTGCTTTTCTTTGGTAACAAGGCTTGGTGGATATCGCTCAAGAGTCCCCTCGATGTTCTTTATCATTGTTATTTCTCCTTTTACTTGTTTGAATTGATGCAGAATGAAAATAATGAGTTGCGACATCCTGTCTTGACTTTTGGTGAATGTTTCTTTTATATGTTTTTTCTGCAGATGATGGTGGAGTGGAAACGGCAGAAGAGGCTACAGAGCCAGCTGAGCCCGACATCAATGAACTCTGCAAAGATATGTTTGCAAAGATGGCAGTTTTTCTGCAAGGAGAACTCACAGGTGAACACTAATGATGGGTAAAACAAGATCCAATGATTATAGCAATGACCGGTTTGGTTTCTCCTCTTGTTCGGGTGTTAATACATGATGAATGGGACACCAGTTCATCTGAAGACACGTAAAAATAACCAAGTACCACAATTTAGTGTAGTCTCACCCCCAGCTCAGCGTCTGAAGCATGCCTCACATGGGAGCGGCTCCAGACTGCGCCGAACAGGTTGCGAAAGGCGACGACAATGATGTTTACTGCAGTCCAGCTTGGTTTGGAATTGCACTGAACTGCCATAAGAACCGCCCCTATGTGGGGCCAGCTTAACAGCCACCCACTCCATAATACAAAAAAGTGGACCAGGGTCAAAGGGGGGAGGGCGGGTCACTAATTTACGACTCTCTCAGCTATTTCCAGCAGATTTTGCGATTCGGAAATAGCCTTGGCCGCCGTTGTGGCGCAGAGAGCTTCTTGTAGAAATGCAGCATGGAGTGAACCAGTGAACCTTTCAAGATGAAAAAGGAATCACGGTAATATTAAGCTCGCTCACCGGGAGGGTGTCCCCAATACGATTAAGTCAGCCGACATTGGGTGAAGGCAGGGTACAGCCTGAACATCTCCTTGCTGTGACGCAGACATGCTAACCACTACGCCACCGTTTAATACCACGCTATAAGTTGTATATGGCAATGATCCTGAAAAGCAACATGGCTGTGACTCGGGGAAACCCACAGCGATAACAGAAACTGCCGAAAATAGCCGAGGGAGTTCTGAATGTCCCTGCCACAAAAATAAAAGTACTATAGGCTTCAACATGTCCATGCCCAACATGGTGCCCCCACCACCTGAGGCATGTTCCGACTGAAATGGCAGAGGGTTTCCTGAGGTTCTGGGGCATTAATATATTTCTCAGCTTTGTTTTTTTACACTTGCTTGATTGGGGTGTTCGCAGGGTCTTGTGAACAATAACAAATAACTCAAGATGAATAAACTAAGTAACAAAGTTAGCTATGTGATCAGCAAAGTAAATCAGTTCAGACATTTTGAGTAGAAGAATCCTTGTCAGACTCATCTATTGATCTTCACTGGATTAGCCACCCTTTTATTTGCTAGCGTTTGGGACATTGTGTGCATAGCACCACCATTACTATGCCTGGTAGCTGTAACGTGTGTCAGACAGTGAAATTCCATGTGGCAGGAAAAATAAAAATCATGACCTTATTTTCTGCATGAATAAAAAAAAAAAAATAAAAAGATGCAAATGTTCAGTTATAGAGATTTTTTTAAGCCTTTAACATTAACTATTTATAAAAGTTTCACTTTTTTGCTCACTTCGTCACATTTTTGCACACTTCGTCACGTGATGGCCAGTTCAGTACAGAAGATCAGTGTGCTCATCGTTAGACACACCCACCTCTACTGACCAGGGTTCTTATTTCAAATTCTCAACCACTCCATGGTGTAACTTCCTGTCTGGAGAAATGATGTTCTTGACATGCTCACACTTGTACACTGTCTAACACACACTTTACTCACTGTGTTGCTTCATTCATGAACACTCAGGATTATTGCGCATACTTTAGCATTTTTCTTTGTTAAACAGGTTGTTTTGGGTTTTTTTTTCATGTATTTTATCCGTAAGTGTGGATTATGAATGGATTAATTCTTATGGAGATGTATTAATGTAAACTCACGATAAGAATTACAGCCGACTTTACTGTCATAGCCTCTGTTAGAGAATGAAGCAACACCTTCTGACCAGTCAGGTTTAAGAATTTAAGAATACTGTGATAGAAATCGGGGTTTATAGATCGAAGAATGATGTTATAACTGAAATAATAGACAGATTTACTGCATGGTTTCACAACAGTATCGTATTCTTGAAATAAACTTGTATTACTGTGCACAGTCTGTGATGATGATTTTTTTTTATTATTATATATTATTAGCCACTTGTGAGGATTACAAACTTCTGGAGAATATGAACAAGCTCACCAGCCTAAAGTACATGGAGATGAAGGACATTTCAGTCAACATCAGCCGAAACTTGCAAGACCTCAATCAGAAGTGTGAGTCCTCCTGTTCTTGATATGTTTCCCTCCTTAATTGAACCGCACCGTGTCCTGATTAACGTAGATTCTTCTTCTTTTCCTTTCCTTATTTTGTAGATGTGAGCCTGCAGCCATACCTAGACCAGATAAATCAGATTGAGGAACAGGTCACTGCTCTGGAGCAGGCTGCATATAAACTGGACACGTACTCCAAGAAGCTAGGTGAGTGCAGCTCATCTATTTTTAAATGGAGCATCTTGTCCTGAAAGCAAGAGATACTGAGTTTGTGAAAAAATGCTACCACTAGATGGTGCAGTTAGATAAGAATTGCGCAGTGCTCACACCTGGGACGGATCTCAGCCCCTCTTCTCGCTAGAGGGTGATGCAGGAGTGGGTTTTTACTCGTGACTCATCTTAGTCCGGCTAGAATACTCCTGTCTTCTCTCACAAGAATAATCCCGTCCCCTCCTGCACACACAAAAATACTCCTGTCCCCTCCCCCCCAAAAAATAGCCCCCCACCCCACTTCCGGAAATCCCAGTAACCCTACAATAACCTGTTTACAGCTCTCTCCTGATGATAAAACTTCCATTTCACAGCCGTGGCCCTGTACCCTGCCCTGTGTGTAAAACATCCCAAATGAAAGCAGCTGCTTCTTTGTGATTTTTTTCAAAGTATCTTAACAGACCACACAAATGAAGAATTGCAAACAAAGAGGGTGCTGTTTCTTACATAAAATAAGATTTGCAGGACATTTCTGCCTGAAACGAAATAGAGCAGAAGGCGGCGTAATAAATGCGCGCGCCGGTCTTCCTGCGGTGGAAATGATGTATGAAATCTGGACACAGGAGACGCATTCATAATGCCAGATGTGAACGGCTATCTGTCTCAGCTGTCCACTTGTGCTCACTCGTGACAGATGTTAATACCAGGTGTGAACTGGGCCTCAGACTGCACGTGGGTTGATGTCCTTCTACCTGAAGAGTACCCCGGCAACAAAATGCTTTTAACTGGTTTTGTATATGACTAGCTTTCCTTCCTGTGGTGATGGCTTTAATTGCTGTTGTTGTTGTTGTTGTTGTTTCATAAAAGGTTTTTACTTTCCACTGAACAGAATTTTCAATATACTTGTTATTCTTTGCAGAGGCCAAGTTTAAGAAACTTGAGAAGCGCTGAGACTTGTGTGGAGGCCCAGTGAAAGCTTCGGTTCAGATCAGCGCTGCTTGTTTCTGCAGGCTGTCCAGGTTCCTGCCGCACTGCCGCTTCTAGTATTAGTTTCCAAGAGGATCCCGAAACGCACTTTCCGATTTTTTTTTTTTTTTTTCTTGAATACACAGTTTTAGGATTAGCTCCTGATTTTTGCTCAGACTGTGAAAATGACCTGAAGAAGCCTGTGTCCTGTGTCCATATCCAGTAATCTTGCAGCTGAAGGGAATGCGCTGCATTGGGGTTGTGTGTGAATGAACTCGACTGTGTGTGAAGTGTGTGATGAAAAATAAAGCGTTGTGATCGACTGTAGTGGGTTAAAAACGAATGATGTAAAAAATCTGATTTTTTTTCTATTTAATATTGTTCTGAGATCTATTTCTGTAAAATATTATCATGGATTAATGAGAATGCAAACATTTCTCTAACTGTCTTTTATTTCTAATGTATAACATTCTGTTATGCTGTTAACGGTATAGGAATCCATACTTGTTTTTAACCTGAATGGATTTTTCTTTAGGAAACTAACCATCTTTAAGCATTAATATCTTCTTTAGATGCTCAAAAATAAATACGGAACGTCCAGAAATCACACCTTTCAGAGCGTTTGTCCCTCAGAACTTTATTCTTTCATTCGTTTGCCAAGCCGCTTAATCCTACTAGGGTCACGGAGAGACCGGAGCCCATCACAGGCGACTCTGGGCGAAAGGCTGGGTGCACCCTTAACAGCTCACCAGTCCTTCGCAGGGCAACTCCTCAGCAGTTCTCTGTACTAATCCTTTAGTTTAGCAGTCACCACCAGGGGGCACACCGAGACCACGTTGCTTTCTTTATCAAGCTGAACCATACACCTTGTTCTGTCTGGTCGCTGCTCGCTACATTTCAGAACCATGTATGGTGAGGTACTCATCTACCACTGAGCTTGTCGACTGAATGGTGTGTTCAAGATGTTTATCCTCTTTTATTCAAACTTCGGGTGACACCCGAGCTCTATTTCTATAACCGTTCATAAACACGGTAATGATAAATGTTTATTAAGGCCTGGCGCTTCTGAGGTTTTGTTTAATTTGTAAGAAGCATAATTTATTTTATATTTAATGTTGTATGATGAATGCTGTTGAAGTGTTGTGTGCAATTTCCAAATGTGGTTGGGGTAAAAAAAAAAAATGTGTGTATGTGAGTTACTTATTCAGAAATCAATTCCATGTTTGTTGTTATGGGGGCCCATTACAGCAAATACAAATTTATAACAATATATCGACTGTGCTTTATTAAACTGTCTCTCACTCAAATTCCAATCTGTTCCCATGATGCATTGGGACACTTTCATGATTTCTGTTGCAGTGTATGTTTTTACCCCGGAGGTATGCAGTGTCAAACTTTTTGTTGCCTACTTGCTGGTGGTCTTGGCTTTATTAGTGTTTTTGTTGTGGGTTGTGGATGGTTGGCCTTAAAAGTCCTATTCCTCCATTATTTTTGATCAGGACCAAATTAAACTTGGTGGACTTGTTCTTGTGGACAATAGCTAGGATTCCATAGATGCCGATTTTGGATTTTCTAACTGGATTTTAAGTGCTTAATGATGCATGGATAGAATTGACTGCAATAACATTTGTCACCAGATTCCCTCTTTCGGAGCACTTGCATCATGAGGGTGCTTCTGTCCAGGGCACTCTGTCCAGCAGCCAAGTATCTGTCCATCATTGTCCGCATGATGTAGGTGGCATCCATTTGAAGGAGTTTTTCAAATTTGTTCATTAATCAAATTAGAATTCTTTATCAAACATTAGCATCAAACATCATACTATCCGACAGCACCAATAGTTCTGCAGGGTCAGGTTTTTCACTTTTCGACCAGGATGCAGAATCATGACACCGCAGTCATGAAATGACTTTGAAAAGAAATGAAAAGTGGGCGGCACGGTGGCGTAGTGGTTAGCATGTCCGCCTCACAGCAAGAAGGTCCTGGGTTCGATTCCCAGCTCGGG
>JBCNYG010000002.1:4896743-4906789 GCA_039654305.1 Porochilus rendahli | reverse complement strand
TATATATTTGTCCATTCATTTGCCAAACTTATTAACCCTTATGGGTCATGCAGAGGCTGGGAGTCTATCTTGGCCAACACTGGGTGAAGGTGGGGTACACCCTAAGCTGTCACAACCCACAAGGGCAGATACACAAATGTGGACTCTAAAGCAGAACACAAAAAGCCTGTTCTGTTGAGTAAAAGATGATTTATTGAACAGATTGGTATAGTGAACAAGCCGGGAGTACTGGGGGAAACCAGAAGGATGGTCCGAGCTTTTGCTAATATGAATTACTGACAGGATGAGGGGGCACTGGCTGTGGTGAGAGGAGTTTGGCTGTCGGAGGAAGAGCATGCAGGTAGGCATCCGGAGGCTCTGCGGTGATAGAGGGTAGCATGATGACTTGGACAGGACTGCTGACAGCAATCTGCATCAAAGGATACCAGGTGCTGAGAACAACGAGGACTGAGGAAAGTTTCCAACACAGAATTTTTCTAGTTTCCTAAAAGACCGAAAGCAACCTGATTACCACGGTTGAAAGCAGACATTCTGGCAAAGACTGGTTGCTCCTGCTGCTCCTTAAGGAAGGTCTTCCTAATTAAGCCAGATGGCACTCAGGTGTGTGAGTGGGAGCTAGCCAGGCTCCATCCCAATGACTTCTGCAGCCTGCTCTGCCTCCATCTACTGTTCAGACACTTAAACAACACCACAGCCAGGCAGAGATCATGACAGAAACCCCCCAATGGCTGACCCAGTCATGCAGGATGACTCACCTTATCTGGACCAGTTGAAGTCATAGATGAAGGATGCATTCAGGATTAATGACCGAGGGATTCAGGACCTCTCCTCCAGACCGTACCCTTCCCAGTCCACCAGGTATTGGAGGCCCCAGTCACAGCAATGGACATCCAGAATGCGACTGACAGTAAAAGCCGGCTGGCCATCCAAAACCCAGGCAGGTAAGGAGGGAAAGGCAAGGGGGCTCAAAGGACGGGAAGAGAATGGTTTGATCTGGGAGACATGAAAGTTGGGATGAATCTTCATGGAGGAATGGAGTTTGAGCTTGACAGCAGAAGGGCTGATAACAGAGTCGATATATATCATAGGGTCCGATGTATCGGGGAGCTAATTTTCATGAGACAAACTTAAGAGGAATGTCTTTGCATGAAAGCCGGACTATGAGTTATGAGCATATTTCGTCAAGGAAAGTTGCTGTCTCCAGGTTGACAAGTTATTGGCAGAGACACAATGGAGGGCAGATCACAGTTTCAGATTAAGCCTCTCTGTTTGTCCATTGGTTTGAGAGTGGTAACTGGAACTCAAGCATGCTTTGGCAGCAAGGACTCTGCAAAAGATCTGCCATACCTGGAAGATGAACTGAAGACCCCGGTCTGAAACGATCTCAGATGGGATGCTGTGAAGTCTGAAAACATGTACCAAAAGAAGGTTAGCCATTTTAGTAGCAGAAGGCAGTTTTTCTAGAGCAACAAAATCGGCTGCTTTGGGGAACCA
The DNA here is from genome assembly GCA_039654305.1 of Porochilus rendahli. Taxonomy (NCBI): domain Eukaryota; kingdom Metazoa; phylum Chordata; class Actinopteri; order Siluriformes; family Plotosidae; genus Porochilus; species Porochilus rendahli. Next base: position 4,905,295 of record JBCNYG010000002.1, on the reverse strand, counting down.
GTCAATAATGGAAAGCATGGTCTTAGCCTGGGAGGGTGGCAGGCCAGTAAAAAAGTTAAGTGCAATAGGGAACCAGGGTCTACAAGAGACCTCAAGTGGTTGCAACAGCCCTGAAGGTGGTCAACAGCTATTCTTGCTTCGGGAACAAGTGGTGCAGACCAAGATATTCTATTAGGCATCCCCATCTAAAGATGGCCATAAGAAATAGAGTTTAATAAAGGAGATGGTTTGATAGATGCCTGGGTGACAGGCAAATTTATCCATGTGAGCCCAATGGAGAACAGAGAAATAAAGGGACAGCAGATGAAGGGACATGTTGGTGGTTGGGGTCCAGTGCCAGGATCAGGTTTAGACTGTAGACCCCATTGGATTCAGTCCTCACTCAACCAGGAAAAAGAGTCGAAGGTGCATATAGGTGGTAGAATGTTCTCAGGATCAGTGGGTTCCTGATCAGTAGAGAACTGTCAAGAGAGAGCATCATGTTTATTATTACAGGTACCAGGGCAGTAAATAATGGAAGAGTTAAAACAGCCAAAGAATAATGACCAGCAGGCCTGTCTAGAGTTCAGTTTCTTAGCATTCTGTTAATAGGTAATTTTTAATATTCTTTTTCATTTATTTTATGTCAAACCACAAAACAGATGTTCAGCTTCTTCCAGCCAGTACATTCACTCCTCCAGAGCAAGCTTAATGACTAGCAATTCGCCATTTCCCACATTGTAATTATGTTCCACTGAGGACAGGCAATGGAAAGAGAAGGTGCAGGTATGGAACCTTCCATCTTGAGCTGAGCACTGAGAGAGGACTGCTCCAACACCAGTGTCCAAAGCATCCACTTCCACAATTAATTGTTTGTCTGGGTCTGGTTGCACAAGTATGGGAGCCGAGATTGATCTCTTCTTGATCTGCCTAAATGCATACTCTGCCTCTGAGGACCAACAAAAGGAGTTTTAATGGAAGCAAATTGGGTGAGTGGTGTGACTATCTGACTGTAGTTCCAGATGAAGCAGCAATAGAAGTTAGCGAAACCCAGGAACCTTTGAAGCCGGAATTTACAGAAGGCAGGTTCCAGCCAGTCTGCAACAGCCCTAATCTTTTCAGGATCAGTCTTCACCTGCCCTCCCTTGAAGATGTAACTGAGGAATGTGACTGAGGGGATGTGGAATTCACATTTCTCCAACAGCCTTTGCAGCGCCTTTGCAGCTGACATGGAGTTTGTGTTCTTCCAGAGATCTGGAAAAGATCAGAATGTCATCTATATTAACAAATACAAACTGGTTAATGGAATCTCTGAGAGCGTCATTGACCAATGGTTGAAAAACAGCTTGGGCATTGGTAAGCCCAAACAACATGACCAGGTACTCAGAATGGTCCAAAGGTGTGTAAAATTCCATCTTCCACTCATTCCCTTTCCTTATATGCACTAGGTGGTTGCCCCTTTAATGGGCTTGAAAGCTGAGATAAGTGGCAGGAGGTACTTATTCTTGATGATGATTTGAATGAGACCCTGGAAATTCGTGCATTGTCTGAGAGTTTTGGCTTTCTTTTCAATGAAGAAAAATCCAGCTCCAACAGGGAAAGAGAATGGGTAAATGATTCTGGCAGAAAGGGACACATGGATGTAAGTCTTCATAGCCTGCCTCTCCGGGCATAAGAGATTGTATAGCCTACTGGTGGGTAACAGTGCCCCAGGAAGTAGGTCTATAGGGGAAGTCGTATAGCCAATGAGGAGGAAGGGAGAGTGTTTGTCTTTGCTGAAGACAGTTTAAAGATAATGATATTCACTGGGGACAGAAGAGAGATCAGGAGTCACTTGGGGGTTATCAGGGAGGCTTGACCAGTGGGAAGGAATGGCTGATTTGAGGCAGTATGAGAGACAAAAAAGTGAAGTGCTAGAGATGGGGAAGATATAAAATTTAAATGGATTCATGGTGGTTACTTGAAATTACTATTGAACGTGCATGGGTCTTGTGAGTAATGATGGTAAGGTTTTGTCCATTGAGAGCTGTTACAAAAATGGGGGTGGGCACAGGCTCCATGGTAACGTTCAAATTATTAGCCAGGTTAGTGTCTAGCAGGTTTTGTTCTGGCCCAGGGTCGACTAATGCTTGGAGATTGTGAGTTACTTGACCCATTTGAAGGGTGGCTGGTAAAATTAAGTGAGGAGTACTGGTTTTGATTGGGTGGGCTTTCTCTTTTGGGTGGGAGTGGGATGGACTGATGGGGTCTGTAGTTCCTTTCCAGACTTCTTTCTCTGAGACAATTATCAATGCAAATGACCAGGGACGCCAGATCCAACTGATCTTTCATTTGGTCATTTAGGGACTTCAGTAAGATTCATTGTAAGGAGTTTGACAACTAGTCTCTGCAGCAAGGATTCTGAAGTCTATCATGAAATTGGCCACACTCTGATTGCCCTGTCGCAGGAATAATAACCTCTGTGTGCTGCTTATCAGCATGCAAACTGAACACAAAAAGCCCTCTCTGAACCCAGGACCATCTTGCTATGAGTCAGACATGCCAACCACTATGCCATCTCTGTCATCTTTGGCTGAACAATTGGTTTACTGACTCTTTAGTACCTGATCTTATTTCATTTCTTTTTTCCTTCTTTTCCTTGCCTTTTACAACTTCTTTCAGTTTGGGGTTTCTGTACGAGCCCAAACAAACTTAATTTTTTTCTGTTATTGGCTCTCTCAGCATGTAATGGAGAATCAAGCTAATTAGCCCTGCAGCTGCTTTCACTTGTGCCTTATATAAACACTACCTGCACCTACTCTCTCTCTCTCTCTTTCTCTCTCTTTCTCTCTCTTTCTCTCTCTCTGCCTGCTGGCATTAAAGAATCAAATGCCTATTTGGCCTCCCCCCACCATTCCATACTTTTCCTAAGCCTCTAAATCTCCACCAATGTACCTCATCTCCCATAACCTCTACCTCACCCTCCCTCTTTCACTCTCAGAAATTTTTTTAAATGTCAGCCTAATTTTTTTTCCTGCTCTGACAGCTTGACTATAAACCCCAAACAAAACCAAAGAAAAAAAACAAAGATAAAGTTTGAGGAATGAAGGTACATTTGCTGGTTGATGAATCATTGTCTTCTGCAAAGTCTGTGGCCTTGGAACTGGGATTTTTGTCCACTGCTCAATTCACAGACCGGCTTTCTGATGGTCCAGTTCAAACTCGTTGTGGAGCCGTGGTGGTCTTACATTCACTTCTGATTGGCACCGTTTTTTCGTTGACAGAGGACAATTCAAATTGTCAGCTTTTTGTCGCTAGCTGATGCCATCCTCTGACCCACAATTCAACCTCTCTGATAATCGGACAATTCTTGAGCTCCTGGAGTGCGAGGCATGCTTGATTTTCAGAGAGGTCTAATTATGGGTCAGGCGGAGAAATGTTGGGTGTCTATTTACTTATGTCTGATCTCTGTACATTATTTTTATTCCCAAATGCATGATGGGAGATAAGACATGTTTTTGAACGTTTTACTGCACATGCAACATTTTTTTGGTCAATAAAGCTGAGTAGAGAAAGGTTGAGCACCACTAGTTTATAACATTAGATTTTTACATCATTATCAAATTTTTACAAGTCATCAAAGTGGACACCTTAAACAAATGAAATTGCTCATTTATTTATTAAGGAAATTTATATTATATATCTCTGAGTGGCAAAAGTATGTGAATCTTTGCTTTCAGATTTCTTTGCGCAGTTATAATCAAACTTTTGTTTAGTGTTGATTAGTCCTATTCATCAATTTGGAGGGATTAGATTTTGATTCCGTATTCCATACAGCTCGACTTTAACATCAAATTCAAATTAGTTTGTCACATACAAATTTATACACAGTACAGTATGTAGTGTAATGTCACGACTGTCCTAAAATTAAAAAAATAACTGTCCTAATACTTTGGCATGTTGGTGGATTTCCTCACTGCTCTGTGTTTACACTACATTTCTATTGAAATTAAGGTTTTGGAATAAAAGACTTTTCTTATGGGAATAAAGGACATTTGATTCTAAGGCATTACATTTATTGTTCTTAACCAATTTTTCATAGAGTTCCAGTAGTATAAGAGTTGCTATCTTGCTGCATGACACAGTTTGTCTTGAGACACAGATAGATGTCCTGACATTTTCCTTTAAAATTCACTGGTAAAATTCAAAATTCATTGCTCAATCAATGATAACAAACTGTATGGGTCCAAAAGACGCAACATAGGTTTAAAGCATGATGCTGCCACCAGCATATTCCACAGATTGAATAGGCATTCTTTTTTCCAGTAGCCTTCTGACTTGTCCATGTAATCTTAAGTAAATTGTTCATCAGTGTTCTTTGTGTAGAGCTTTCTCTAATGCTCGACTCAAGATCATTAACGTTTGGCAATGTAAGAGAGGGCTTTAGTTGCTTAAAAGTTACCAAGGGTTCTTTTTAGACTTTTTGAATGATTATACATATTACTCTTGGACCGTTCTTTCTCCAGTCAATCACAGGAAAGGGTAACTCATTTTTTTCCCTCTGTTTGTACTGGTGGAATCCAATCTCTTTTGAGATGTTTTTTTAACCTTTTTCAGCCTGATGATCATCAAGAACTTTTCTCACAAATTTCCTTTGTTCGTGACATGATATATTTTCACAAATATGTGTTATAATGGTCAGGCTTGACAGATCCCTTTTCTTCAAATTAAATAATATACTCACCTGATTGTCATGCAATTTACTGAAATTGCGCAACTCGAATTTTACTCTCAAATTCGACTGCTTAACGTAGAGGTTTACATTATTTTGCCACCTAAAGATATGTAATAGTGGGTAATTTTCCTAAATAATTCCTTTGATCTTTCAGTACTTGTGTAAAAACAGGATTATATTTTAGGACATATTTATTCTTAAATATAAAAATAATTATAAAGAGTTCACAATTGATCCTTCAGGAACAATTTTATTCTCTTTGGAATGGCATACAATTTTTGTAGACTGAATTTAAGTAGTTAAAAAAAAAATTTTAAGTAGAATAAAAAAAATATTAAATGAATGAAAGAATGAATGAATTCATAGATTAGTTTAATTTAATTTAAATAATATAAAAAGTAATTAAATAAAACTAAAGATGTGCAGTAATTAAAATTGAGTTAGCTAAATAATGGCATGTAAGTAAAAAGATAAACAAATCCAAGTAAGTAAATGAATAAACATGAAAAGAAAACTAGTTTTAGTTGTGTCAAAATTATTTTTGTTCAAAGCCTATGCTCTAAACGATAAAGGATTGTCAGCCATTATTTTATCTTTTTTTATTATTCTACTTTGTGTTTCACTAAGAAATATATGTTAAAATTTTATAGAGAATATATGTTACTAATATACATTTCGTCATAAGAATAGACATTATGGAGATTTTCCTAATAGTACTTAAACCCAATTAATTTTAATTAATTACAATTAAATTTAAAGATATACACGATGTATTCAAATAAGATTTTAGTGGAATAAAAAATATATAATTTTGAACTGACGAACTTTTAATATGTTTAACAATTAAACTTTTCTCTGATTATTTAATATGGTACCTCTGTGGTGTTTTATTTTAACTTCATGAATTTGCAGGATGTGCGTGAATATTCATGACGTTTCAAAGGCACTGCAAATGTGTATGAGCATACTTGCTTGTTCACATTAGAAAATCTCTGATCGGTAAATCAATTATATTCAATTCAGTTTTATTCATATAGTATATTGGAATTGTTTCAAAGCAGCTTTACATAGTAAAAGTAATTGGACTAGGAATTGAAACATTTTTCTACAACCCCTACACATCCCTAATGATCAAGCCCACAGCGTCAGTGACGAGGAAAAACTCCTTCAGTTGACACGAGGAAGAACCCCTTCCTCATTTTGGTGAAACTACAAAATACAAACAATATAACAGAAACTCCATTTCAGTCCAACATGTAGTCCAGTTGTTATACCACACCTGTAAGTCCTAAATAATTGTAGCAAAAGATTTTATAGCACATGCAGTGAAAAGTCATCTTCACAGTCTCTGAGTGTATCTCAGTCCATGTGGATCTTCATCAGAAAGAGCGAGGGGCTTCCAGCCAGCATCAGCACACCAGGACAGACCAAAGTACTCAGAAAGCAGAAGGATCAGGAGAAGAAGATGCTGCATTGTGGATCAATCTTTAGAAATTGAAAAACATACATGCCACTGCATTGGCTGTGTGTGTGAAGTATTGAACCTACCCTTAAAATGTAAATAAAACAAATCCAATTGCTTTTTTAAATACTTTTTTATGCTTTTTTCCTCTGTATATTTTGTGTACTCCCCATTTGATTTACACAAGTCCAGTAGGTCCAGGTGAATTAGTTGTGTATTCCAGCATGAGCTGCTCCTGTCTAGTCTGAGCTCAGCTTTGGCTTGTTGGACAGCCACTATTTTAGCCAGCAGTATTGGATTAACTGCTCAAATGCTGAGGTGGTTGAGATAGTGGAGTGAGGAGCTCAACACAAAATCCTGCATCTTCCTCCAGGATGCCTACACTCCATGTCAGATTAGTGCATAATTACCTGGAAAAGGTTATTAATTATTAAACCTTGGTATTAAGGTATTACTTGGTATTAATTATTTTATGATATTATTATGTGTGCGAGATGGTGGGAGGCATGTTGCATGTAGGAAATATGTATATTTTTTCTTTTACAAACAAATTGAGTAGAAAGCCCTGATTATGATATATTCAGGTATTTACAGAACCACTTGGCTAATACTATTACAGAAAAACACAGAGCATATGAACAAAAAATTGGTGAAGATGTGATTACTTCTTCATAGTCTTTCTGGAGATATTGTTAATAACAAGACCAAGAAAAACCAGTCGAATGGCTAATTTAAAAGAGAAGGTTTGGTACAAAAACAGCTAGTAACCGGAAGCGGAAGGTGTAGTGTTACACCTGGAAGAGCTCAAAATCAAGGTATCATGGTATTAACAATTGCATTGGCAGACAAATAAAGCTGGAGACAATTCATGTTGATAATAGTTTATGGGGATTTGGGGAGTGTTTTATCATATTGTGACTTTGGACAAAAAGATCAGAATTCAAATTCAAAATAAAGTCAATATTTTTGCATAACAACCTTATTACTTACAGGATTTTGCGTGGAGCTCCTCACTCCACTATCTCAAACACGTCAGCATTTGAGCAGTTAATCCAATACTGCTGGCTAAAATAGTGGCTGTCCAACAACCTTATGACTGCAAACAAGCATGTAGAAAGACACTATACATACACCTGTGAAGTAGAAACCCACAACTTCATAGTTAAACATCAAGTTCAGCTCGCCTTTTACCCTATCCCATCTCTCAAAATGCTTTCCAATAAAACTCTTTTCTATATTTCTCGCTCTGTCTGACTGTCTTTCTCAACTGTTTTCTTTCAGATTAAATAAGTGGTCCCAGCTGGCCTACCTCACTTTCTCGTTGTCACCATTGTTGTTGATAGCTAGAAAATAGTGTCATGTGACTAATTTTAGGCGGGGAGAAGCAAAGAGTTTGTATTTTTTTTCTCAACTCGAAAATTAAATAAGGTTTATTGTTATTTGTATGTATATTTATATTTATATTTATATTTATATTTAAATATCTTTGTTATATGAGTGACCTCAGCTGTGTAATTAGCAGCAAACTTTTATCTTTATCTTATGTTATAATATTGATTTAAAAAATCTCTGTAACTTTTATAACAAAAAAAATGCCATGTATACCTTTAAAGCAAAAGACGAGAGTCAGTGTGATTTTTAGCATAGAACTCTACAACCAAACTGTATATCACGCATATCAGCAGATGCATATTATTTTCAGATTCATTTACACATACATTCTGATTGCTTCATGTCTCTATTACACAAATTCTCTGATGACACCACCAGGGGGAGTTCATTATTGAGTAAGAGCCACACAGGAATTGATAATGACAGATATATTTTTGTAGTATATTTTAAATTATAAGGAACTGCTAAAATGGAAAAGATTAAAAATAAATAAATAAATAAAAATAATAAATACAAGAGTTAACTTTAGCACAACTAATTATTTCTCTCTTCCCAGTTTTGCTCCTGGCTTCATGGTGGATGGTGGCAGATGGCTCTCTGAATAGTAGTACACAACTAACAATTTGGTAGGATGTTTTAACATGTTTGCAGGTACACACACTACCTGGGGGGACTTATTTCTCCCCAATACTTAGTGTAAGTCAGAAAGTATGAACATAAAAAGACATAAAAAGAGCAGGATGTTCATGCAGGCCCTAAATGCAGGGTTCAGAAATCATAATACAAGCCAAGTGGGGTGTGATTTGGGTTACAAAGCTTCATGGTTTCGTGTGCTGCCTTTGGCACTCACAATGTGTGTATGTGCTTATGCATGTATTCATGACATAATGTGTAACCCTAAATTAAGATTCCTGTAATTTTTTAACACTACTGCTTTCTAATTTGCCACTTGTAAAAGACACATAATTGTCATTATTAAATCTCTATCAAACTCTGCGGAAAAAA
>JBCNYG010000002.1:4835100-4845193 GCA_039654305.1 Porochilus rendahli | reverse complement strand
TATGTGTGTGTGTGTGTGTGTGTGTGTGTGTGTGCATTTGGCAGGACAACTTTGTCTGAGAAAAAGTGAAAGAACGAAGACACAAAGAGGGGTTAAATGGAAAGGAGGGGTATGTTCTGGGGAATGTTCTGGTCTGCGTCCAGTGTTTTGGTTTACAGACGGTCTCCAAATGGTCTCCTGTCCTCACTTTGACATGAAGGGAAAAACAGCCAGTGATCTTGCAGCTCCTGAATCCGTCTAATTGTGCTGAGCAAAAGCCTCAGCGCATAACATTCTGGGTTTATCAGAAAACAAAGACAATTCCACAGAAATGAATCTCAGTGGGATTATGTTTGAGGTGAACATGTCTAGTTGTAAAAAAGAGCAACAGAAAGAGGGAAAACCAGGCACGGAGCCTTTGCATGGTTGTTCTCAGCACGTGGTTTGTGTTTGTGGGCACGACGTCTGCTGTTTGAGGCTGCTGTTGCAAGCAGCGTGTGTATGGAAACTCAGCGCTGCCATCATAACATGAACCGGGAACAGAGTTGTTAACCCTTAATTCTTACTGATATATATTTAAGTATGAAATAATATGAGAGATTATTTTCCTGCAGTAGCCGCGTTTCCATTAGTCTGTTGGGCTTTTATAGTCGAGCCTACTGTCTCATCAGGCCGGAGCTTATACCCGGTTTACTTAGCGTGAAGCGACTAGGGGTTTAACTCCTCCAGGATGGGATGCTCGTCTATCACACTTACCTTCGCAGTATTTTTACTGGTACCCATTTATATTCAGAACTTGCCCAGGGGTCTTAGCACGGGGGGGGTCTAACGGGGATTTGAACCCACAACCTCTCAATCATGAGCCGAGCACCCTAACCATTACATCACTCTGCTTAATGTTCTTAGTGTTAAAGATTATGAACTACTCAATGAATAATGGAAACTTAATTTGAAAAAAAAACTTTATATAAAAACTAGATATTTATTAGTGCAAAAATATTTTATGCTTACACAAGATAAAAATACGTTTTCAGCTGTAAATAAAAATATTATTTAGTATATTGTACTTTTTTTTTTTAATTTCCATTGTCCAGCGAAAACAAAAAGACCCACACTCTGATATTTTATTGGCCCGACTTTACCCTCTTCATGCCATTGTTGCTCCAGTTGGTCAGGTCAAGGCTCAGCAACATTATGTTGCAATAAAATGAAGTCAGCTGAAGACCTCAATGAACTGAATTAGCAGGTTTCACATCAAAGGACTCTTTCTTCCTTTCTTATTTTGATATATTGTAGGTAAAGGAATGTATTTTTTGCAAAAATTACAGAAACAATATGGAATCACACGTTCGGTGTGCACCCCACCTCACAACCAAAGTCAGCTGGGATTGGCTGAGATTGTGATGGCTGAGCAATGAACGAGAGTACACAGTAAGTGGGAAGAAAATGACGGGATGAAGAAAGGGATGAAAGGCAGGATGTACTTACTATGCAGTAGGCCACCAGTGCTCCTTGTACAAAGCCGGCGAGTACATCAGTGGGGTGGTGCTTGTGGTCTGAAACACGAGACAGACCGGTGTAGAAAGCCATCATCAGCAGAGTGAACTGGACAAGTGGTCTCAGAAGACGAGCGCCACGCCACGTAAACCGAGACTGCAGGTAGAACTGGAGAAAAGAGGCACAATCCGTCATTAAAACACGGCTGTATTTTTATGTGAGCAGATGTTAAAATCAGTGTCAGTTTGGAAACACACAGCTCAGATTTTACACTAGCATCACAAGCGCCGAGGAAACACAACTATCATGTGGCTGTTTTTAATAAATATGACTCTGACACAGCTGTACAAACAAAAAAGGAGATAACACACGCCACAATCCAAACTATCATTACACAAACAGTCCACTATACTGCATACGACACACTTCTAGCACTTTTTTCAAGAGACGTCTTCATTAATGAGGATTGTAGAGGATTGTGGGACAAGTCTGGGTGTTTTTCATCCTTTGATGTGTCAACAAAAATTCACAGATCTCTACCGGATGTTCTTCATCAGTTCTAATCTCCATGTCCCAAAACGCTTGAGAAAGTGTACGTTTGTTCTGAGAACAGGAAGGCGCTGTGGATCAAGACAGCACCGGCAGTCAGATGAGAACGAGAGATGATGAGGAAGTGAGCAGACGGAGGTCAGCAGCTGAATGACGTAGAGGGGTGTTAAAAGGCCCCAGTGGAGAGATCTCACAGACAGGTCAACATCCACCATCCAGACAGTGCACATCTATCAATGGCATAAAACAGGGCAATTTCCCATATGCAAGACATGGGGGTGAACAGTTAACAAGCTCCCGTCACACCCACATGATATCAGACAAAGAGTGAAGCCCGAAGTGTCAGACAAAACAAACAACAGTACAGGAACTTTAAGATTGCCAACTAAGGTGTGGACGAGGTCAGTTTTGTCTTCCTGAACGATTTTGCCGTTCTCATCGCTGCCATTGTATGTGTACCAGAAGGAAAAGATCCCTCCCTACGGATGTTTGGAAATGGAGTTTCCTCACTGCTAGTAGTTCTTCGCTGAGGTCAGGATAGGTGGAGCTCGCTGGTCACCGCTAGCCAAACAGTAGCTCATAGGTTAAAAATAAAATAAAAAAGCTTTTGCTCGTCCATTTTTTTTTTATCCACATGTAGGACAGATGTAGTTGCAAAGGATCCGTATATTTCACCTTCACCTAACACCATATAGGAGCATTTCTTCCTACGGAAAAACAGCCAAAGTGCTTAGCTAATCGGTTCTGCTAATCCCTCGTTCACAAACACCTCGCGGCAAAGTGGCGATAAAAACAGGATCGAGAATGTGTGTGGGCATGTGTTCTGAACATCAATCCGCACTTACTCGATGTGTTGGAGACAGATTAAAAGAATAATCAGGCGCGAAGCTATTATCCAGTCGCGTTAAAGCCTGAAACAGCCAAAGACGTACTGTTGAATATTTCTGCATCCTGACTCAGCAACTGGGAACAAATTTCATTAAGCTTTGCTTTCTTGGATTGGCCTGCCTACTTTTCTTCCAAATAAAATCTCAAAACCTTCCAAAGAAAAGAAAGTGGGTCTCTTCACAAGGCCAACTATAGACTGTTGTTTAAAATAAAACCCTTTTTTTCTTATTTAAATCTTTTATTCCAAGCAAAGCAGCACTTATTGGATCTGATCAAAGTCTTACGTTAACAACTTCTAGTAGAAAACTCATGATTTCCCATAAACATCGAATATCTCAAGTTTATAAATCCACAAGTTTGACCAAAGCTTTATTGTACTTTTTTTTAATGTTGCTGCGCGTACCCGGCTCCGTTTACAGCTCGGTCAAACCGAAGGATACACTAACCTAAACCTCAAGAGTTATTTTAACTGCTGAGTTGTGGATACTTGCCATTCCATTTGCTAAAATAAACTGTAGGCTCCGAACTGGAATTATAAACAAACACGTAAATAAAGCATTCGAACATATTCTCATGCAAAACGAACAGGATGCTCTGGCTCCAAAGAACTGCGGTCTGTGGAGAATTTGTCATAGAGTGACTCAACAGTGGCAAGGTCATAAAACTGACAAAATAAGGACTAAAGTCTGTGAGAGCATCCAGTTATGAGCCTCACATGCTGCGGGATAGAAAGAGTATAAAAAGTCTTTTTTTTTGTCAAAGGTTTTTAATTAATAACGATGAGGCATCAAAGCAGAGTATCGTAAAAGCACACGAAGTTTAAACAATATGTCCTGAATCAGCACAGTTAAACAAAGTACATGCTAGTTGTTACGTTAATCCTTTTAATGTCACTTATGTGGAAAAGACGTGCACAATAAAATGTCGGGAGAGCTCTCATTTTCAGCCCGGGTCTCTCTCAGTCACTCTTGCCTTCTGGCCATCATTACGGATACGATACAATTCCTGGAATGCTCTTGATTTCACTCTGAACATAAACAACTGACCACAAAACAAACAAGTCGACCAAACCCTTGGGATAGTACACACCAGGAACAGATTAACACACGCGCACTCGCACAGAGATACAGGAAAGGAATGTCACACATTCAGATACCCCAAACCACATCTAACGCTAAAGCTGAACTTATAAAACTGTATATTGAGCAACAACACTATCAAACAACTGCAATTAGTCCCAGAATGTGCACATCGAACAAACATGACGACAGGCGACCCTGTAGAAAGGGCACTGGGGATTAGTTAAGCACGACTTGAGCATAGCAGTGTGACGCGTCTGGGCCTGAAGACGAACATTCTGGCGTATTAATGACCTGATGGTGGAGCATCCCTGCAGGGCAACATGCAGTCTCCCTCTGATAACAGAGTGTGCCTGAAGACACACACTTCCGAGCTCTGATAGTGCCCTTAACTATCAAAGTTCTGATAAAGTCAATGCAGTGAGGACACACAGACACATGCACACACACACACACACACACACAAACCAGTGTCCCGAGCCCTTGATCACCTAAAATCCATCAGGAGCTGGGTGTGGATGGGAGACAAAGTATGTCCTGATAATCTTATCCCAGGGTGTGGTATAACACACACACACACACACACACACACGCGCACACATTAACTAAGACATAACACACTCATCCAGGAGATAACATGCTTTGTCTTCCTAGGATTCTCTTACCATGCAAGCATTCCCTGCAGGCAAGGGGATTGCATGGTGTGATACACCATGCCGGGGCGGGGTGGGGGTAAAATGCTAGTAACTCCTTGGATAATATGAATGCCACGAACAAGCCTTGAAACCCTACAGTAAAGTTCTGGCCAAAATCTACTGACATACAAAATTATTTCTCTATTTTGGTGAAAGTCGGTGAAGTGGAAATGTGACCGAAGGGAGTAAATTTGCAATTTTACAAAGCGAGGATGACTTGTTTTTTTTTTTGATGATTGTTATAGTGGAACTATATTTTCTGAAGCAGGTCTGGTATGTCAGCTCACAGCCTGAATTTTCAGCCATGGTTCTCCACGCGTCCATCAGACGTCAGCCTTAATGTACGTAATGACGTTGAGCCAGGATGTGACTCATAACATGATGACAAAAAACATGTACCTCAATGACAAACGGACTTCCTGGTCCTTCTCTAAGAGTTTCTGCTGCATCCTGTCATTTTCTTACTCTACCAGCTGGTTTGTGTGGTTTGGGCACTATATGGATGTCTCCGTCTGCCTCAAACCAAAATCCCAACGCTTCGGCGGCCAGAGGATAGCAAACTGACGACATGCACACATAGGTAACTAAGCACTGCTGCCTCAAGTCAGCCAACAGACATCACACTAGTTCATGTCATTGACATGATGTTTAAAGATCCTAATAATGTGTCATGGAAAAAAACTGCGGGCCAGGAAAGCAGGACTATGGCGTAGTGCACCAGGACGGTGGCGTAGTGGTTAGCACGTCCGCCTCACAGCAAGAAGGTCCTGGGTTCGATTCCCAGCTCGGGCGTTTCTGTGTGGAGTTTGCATGTTCTCCCCGTGCGTGCGTGGGTTTCCTCCGGGTACTCCGGTTTCTTCCCACAGTCCAAAAACATGCACAGTAGGATAATTGGCTGTTCCAAATCACCCCTAGGTGTGAGTGTGAGTACAAATGGTTGTGTGACTGATTGCCCTGCGATGGCCTGGCGAGCTGTCCAGGGTGTACCCCGCCCTTGCCCGGAGTCAGCTGAGATGGGCGCCAGCCTCCCCGCGAAAATTAATTAGGAATAAGCGGTTCGGAGAATGAATGAATAATAATAATGTTTTTGTTCGTTTTGTAAAAAAAAACAACAACAAAAAAAAATAAAGCATCAAAGCAAGTGCTTTTATTTAAACTTGTAGCTTAAAGCTGTAGAACTTTAATTAGCACCTTCTGACCAATCAGATGTGAGAATTCAGCAGCGCTGAGGTATAAATGCAATTATTATTTTTTTTATCACTCCTACGGAAGTGAGAGTGACTCATACGGCCCGCCATGAATAAACAGGAGGAGCAAAAGAAACATATTAAAAGCAGCTTTTTTCTTTTCTAATAATTATTGGCCGTATCCCAATAAGCATTCAATTATTTCTTCAGGTGCCGCTTGAGCGGTCACCCGCGAGCTTGTCGGAAATGAAGCGGCACACTCGAAGCGCTAATACGCTGACCTTTCACGCGTTGTAGAAATGGAATTTTTCTGAACCCCAAGTGCATTTCTGTCACTTGTATTTTATTTTCCGTCACTCTCCTTCACTCTACGCTCTGTGTGTTTTTTTTTTTTTTAGCTCGGAGTTGGTAATAGGTCTCAAACCTGACGTCAAGCCTGACCACGTGATGAGATCTGGTGTGGCCCCGTTCTTATTAAGTGTTCGATTTCTTCGTTAGCTCCTCAGTACCAGGGTTAGGGTTAGGGTTAAGGGTTAGGGTTAGGGTTAGGGTTAGGGTTAGTACGGCATATAAAAAAAAAAAACTATGAGAAGGGAGTAAATCGGCAAAGCGATCAAATTAGGTACACAGCACCCCCTACTGGGCCTACTGTAATAATACACTTCCAAAAAAAAAAAAGGGAATTTCCCATGTTGCATTTAAATTGCTCCCGGACGCGTGATCTGAATCCGTTTTGAATGAAATTTGGTCTGATATCCAGGTTTTTGATTCGAATATACACATTGAATGTGTGATTAAATTAGATGAGTTTTGACAGGGTTTCTTTCTTTTTTTCCCTTCATCATCAGTGCAAGGGTTTTTACCAAAATATAATGGAAACATTCCCAGGTGATCATCTACCTATCATAAGAATTTCACTTTGATTTGATAAAAACTGTCGACAGGTAGTCGCTAATAAATAAACAAACCAGTTAAGCTCCGCTGATGAAAACATAGCCTCTGCACGTAGTCCACACTGTAACCAGGTACCTACTGGTTGCCTAAAAGAGTAAGTGGTACGAATGATGAAGGGATGGTACCCTAGGCTTACGCTGGGGCACGATGTCTGCGATCTCAGTGATTAAAAAGAGCGTGGAGCTCCACGACTTCATGTCCACGACAGCTCGTACCTAGACGATGAATCTTGAAGGAATCCAAGTTCATCAAGATCCC
Organism: Porochilus rendahli; assembly: GCA_039654305.1. Taxonomy (NCBI): domain Eukaryota; kingdom Metazoa; phylum Chordata; class Actinopteri; order Siluriformes; family Plotosidae; genus Porochilus; species Porochilus rendahli. The sequence goes on along the minus strand of JBCNYG010000002.1, from coordinate 4,838,107 downwards.
CTCCGATGGCGCATCAAGGACGCGTCCATTCTTTTAAGCTCTGTTAAGGTCTGTTAAGCTCTACTGCGCTCTTCGGTGCTTCCCACGTCCTAATACGTCGCAACACAGTATCATGTACGGTATCAGTGACAGTCCAGAATTTTGCAAAAATCTGCGCGATCATCACGAATCCACTACGTTCTCTCAAGATAGCGACGATTCAATCCCACGACCCCCCGACGCTCAACACGATCTTCTCAAATCGCCGACATCGTGGACATCGTGCCCCGGTGTAAACCCAGGGTTAAGGGTAGGGGTGGCATGGTGGTGTAGGGGTCTGCGCCTTCACCTCACAACAAGAAGGTCCTAGGGTCAAATCCCAGGTTCAGTCATTTCTGTGTGGAGTTTGTTCTTCCGGTGCATGCTTGGGTTTCCTCCGGGTATTCCAGTTTCCTCCTACAGTCCAGAAACATGCACATTAGGCTTATTGGTTGTTCCTAGGTGTGAATGAGAGTGTGAACGGGTGTGTGTGTTGGCCCTGCGATGGTCGGGCAAGCTGCTAAGGGTGTACCCTGATGTCCGGGCCCCTTTAATTCCTACCAAGGTCCAAATGCTTTGATCAGAAAATCAGAGCTGGGAATAAATGGGAATTGGGGGGAGATGGGTTGGTGTTCAGGTGATGGGGACCTCTAGTGGTGTGGAGGGTGTTGTCAGTCAAGTCTAGGACTGAGTGCGTGAGTAATTTTGACTGCCGCCCTTGTTAACTCTTTATACGGCGTGTACTTCCTGGTTCTTGATATGAACGAAAGTACTTTTTGTAATTTATAATATGACAAGAAGAAACACTCGAGGACACACGAGGAGAGCGATACACAAACAACCTGCAGGTTGTGTATGGTAGAGGTATTGTGTGTGTGTGTGTGTGTGTGTGTGTGTGTGTGTGCGGGAGCTATTTTGTGGCTTATCACATTTGTGGAATTGCCTAGAGGGCATTGACAGAGGGGGTTTAATGAATTAAAGTGGACAAAGCTGACTTTGAACGATTGATTGATCGTCCCTTCAGAGCTTAGGGTGTCTCACTGTGTGTGTGTGTGTGTGTGAGAGAGAGAGAGAGAGACAGGGGGAGAGATAAATGTGTCCGTTGAGAAAAGAGAGGATATTACAGGAGGAAGCTTTGACAAACTCATTTCTCTTCCTTCACAATGACAGGCACTCGGTCGCCCAGCAAGAGCGGGTTTTATTTTACAGAAATATGAATTGTGTTTCAAAAGGTTTATTCTTACATAATAATAATAAAAAAAGAAGTTTGTCAGCTGCGCTGTCGTAAAAGGTCGCAAAACTTATTACAAACCGTCACTTCCAATCGTATTCAGAAACTCGGAGAGGAAAGTACGACGGAATTTCGATAATAAGTTCGCCAAACTTTTTTGTGGGGTTGGAAAAAAAGAAAACCTGACAACGTGCATTGGCCCTGTAATGGTCTGGCGGGTTGTTCAGGGTGCTAACTGCTTTCTCCTGGAGTCATGTCTACTTGCTTTCGCCTAATGTGCATGTCTTTGGACTGTGGGAGGAAACCAGAGTACCCAGAGGAAACCCACACAAGCACGGGGAGAACTGGCTTCTATGTGTCAGTGTGTGTGTGTGTGTGTGTGTGTGTGTGTGTGTGAGATGGCCCTACGAGCTGTCCAGGGTGTCCCAGACTCGGGTGAGATGGGCACTGGCCCCCCTGTGACCCTAATTAGGATTAAGCGTATTAGAAAATGAATGAATGAATAATATAATTGATGGAACAGTCCAAGTGAAAAACGAAAGCTACACAATAAACACCAACGTTTATTAAGTGAATTAGTGATTGCACCCTCTGGTGGTGTGGCATGGAATTGTCACGAGAGCGTGCACATCCAAGTCTTGACATTCCGACATATTTTGTCATCTGACCTACGTAAAAATGTGTGTTTGTGCTGTGAGCAGTGAGGGCTGAATATCACTCTGTTATCATAAAGCTAAGCAGACGGCCTGCTCTGCAACGACACGACACTTATAAAAGGGTGTGTGAATGTATGTACAACTTGGAGAGGAGAACTCTGGGTAATGAACATACCGACAGGACCGTTCTGTTTGCGGTGGTGAGTGACAGCGGCGGCCTACATCGTGTAGGAAATGAGAGTGGAATTACAATCCAGGCTCGTCACCTTGACACGAACCAAAGAGAGACAAACACGAGCAGGCACTTTCACTCTACACACACACACACACACACACACACACACACAACACTTACACACATGCTCACATCTATCCTTGTAAACCCCCCCGCCCATTTTTACTTCACATCCAATAAGCGTAAACGGGCAATCACGCCGTCTTCGTAAACTTTAATGTATGCAAGTAAACCAGCTTTATATCGCACACGACAGCCAGCGTTTATATCCGAGTTTCCATCCAGGGAGCGAAATGAATTTAAGCGAGGAATGCAATTGTTGCAAAAAAAATAATATATGAAAAAAAAAAAAAAAAGGCAAGCCGTGCTCCACTTTGTTCCACTTAGCTGAATAAATGCTAAGACGGATTAATGAAATCAAAGTGCCGTATTGTTTCTTGGTTGGTATGTAATATCCATCGATCCATTCGTTTTCTTCCGCTGATTCAAAGGTCGGGTCGCGGAGGCAATTGGTCTAAGGAGGGACAACCCTCTCCCCAGCGACACTCTCTGGCGCCTCCTGCGGGATCCCGAGTCGTTCCCGGACCAGACAGAATGCATAATTCCTGCAGCGAGTGCAGGGTTCCTGGAACACCTTTAAAGAAAGGCGACCAGGAGGCGTTCTAATCAGATACCGAGACCACCTTGACGCAACTGACTCCTTTCAATCCGGCGGATGTCTGAACTCCGCACACGATAGCTAAGCCTGAGCTCAGACACCCTCTAAAGGAAACAGATTCTGGATGTTTGTAGCTGCGATCTCGTTCTTTCGGTCACTACCCAAATCTCGCCACCATTGGGGAAGGTTGTAATGCAGATGGACTGGAG
>JBCNYG010000002.1:4773508-4784109 GCA_039654305.1 Porochilus rendahli | reverse complement strand
TTATCCTAACTGGGGTCGCAGGGAGGCTGGCGCCCATCTCAGCCAACTCTGGGTGAGGGTGGGGTACACCCTGAACAACTCACCAGGCCATCACAGGACAATCTTATTTTTAAAATATTTATTAATGTGTTTTTTTTGTTTTTTTTTTAATGACAATAGTATTGTTAGTTATCAGCTTCTGGGACAATAAATCATCTGACACAAAGTTATCCTGACCGGCCTTGCAAGGTGTGCCTTAAGGTGCGATCACACGGTTTTGATCTTGATCCCTATTTGCCCTGATTTTATTCCGAGTGGAGGAAATTGGAGAACATCAAAGCACATTGTAGAATTGGGGAAAAGTGAAATATTTTGGAAGTGTTGAAAAATTTGGTGTCTTTTGGGGGTTTGGGGCGACATCACTATACATCGGTGAACATCAGAAAAAAAATGAGCTGAAACACTGGACTAAGCTTGGAGTTCATATGCTGACCATGACGCTATATTATTACTGCCCCATTTCCATAAAAGAACGGATGGATCTTCCAAATTACTCTTAAATCCAACATCTGTGATTTGTTCATTCACGTGAACCCTTATCTGACTGAGCAAAGTACAAAGAAAAGATTTTCAGTAGTTTTACTGGCCAACGTAATTGTATTTTTTAAATTGTTCACTCTTATTTTACATCACCTTTCTTTTTAATTACACTTTTCTGTAAATAGGGTCACTCACTCAATCACCAAAACCGCTTAACCATACTTTTTTTGTGGGCAGGCTGGAGCCACTCTCAGCCTACACGGGGCAAAAGCAGTGCACCCTGAACAGCTCACCAGACCATTACATTTTATTACGATTACAAAGAAAGAATAATTAAAAAATACTATAATGCAAGTTTTGGTCGTATCACCCAGCCCAGAACTATGCCACATCTTTTTTTAAGAGGCTGATACAATGATCTTGTGGTCATCCCCTCCCCAGGAATTTATTTTTTTGCTATACTGTATTGATCCAAGGGAAATTATTGCCTGTGCATTTAACCCATCTAAAGTGAGCACACACATAAACAGTGAGCACACACACACATTGGGGGTGCCCGGAGAGCAGTGGGGGGGCTTGGTGCCTTTCCCAAGGGCACTTCATCCATGAAAGTGGAGGATATAATCATATATTTAGTCTGTATTCATGTACTTAATACATAAGTAGTTTATTACTTATATGGAGCTCTTGTTTACTTGCATCATGAATTTATCACTTGTCCATTATGCAGATAGACTATACAGGGTGAGTGATGTTTAAGGCTGGACAATAAACTGAAAGTATTTAGCCAGTGTTCCATAAGCAATAATCAAAAAACTTTTATTGAACTGATGTTGTGCTTTTAGAATGTAAATAATGTGTAAATCAAGTGACGTGTGACTGTACTAATGTGGGTGTGTAATCATTCCCTCTCTCTGTCTCTCTCTCTCTCTCTCTCTCTCTCTCTCTCTCTCTCTTTTCTGTCTGAGCAGGTGGAGGACAGTGAAGCGCGGCGTTTGTTCCAGCAGATCATCTCTGCAGTGGACTACTGCCACAGACACATGGTGGTACACAGAGACTTGAAACCAGAGAACGTCCTTCTGGACTGCAACATGAACGCAAAGATTGCAGACTTTGGTACACATGGGCTGAGGGGGAGTTGCTAAGCAACAGGCGGTTTGGACCGCTTCTCTGGTAGTCAGCCTATTAAGCAGTTATTAAAAAGTAAAAAAAAAAAACAAATTACTTTGTTTCCCAGAAAGTATCTGTTTGACCTCTCGACCTCCATCACCTTCATCTCCCCCTAGATAGTTCTGGATTTTTAATAAGCGTATGCCGTGTATAATGTCCCGCTTTGATGATGAGCAGTATATTATCATTTTTACACCCCCAAGCTATTCTTAGAGTTAAAATCACCATTTTAAATGGATAATCTACATATCTGCCTGTCTTGAAATGAAAGTGTTTTCCTTTTGCTGAACTTTGAATCCGAATAGTTGTCCTTTACAAAGGATCTTGTGAGACTCGAAACTTTCCCTCATTTGGAAGTGATGTTTAATACTATATTAGTGCAACTTGTGATCATACAATTTGCTAATTTAAAACTGATGTGGTTTGCCAAACTGAAACCACTCCACTGAAAAGGGGATTGTGTACCCGTGTTAAGATCATGATCGAAATAATCAAGAAAGAAACAAACGAAGAGAAAGAAAAAAAGACAGGAAGGGATTGGACAGGTGAACGTAGCTTAACCTGCCTGCTAATCTCTTTGTTTTGCAACTTTGTCCCATTTGTTTCTTCATTGTATTCCATGAGTGCTGAATTATATTCCCTTACTACCCTCCACCAAGGAGGCCATGTTTTACAGTTCCAGAGCAAATTCTGGATGCAGGAATTTTTTAAAGATTCTTTAACATTTAGATAGAAAGTGTGGTATTACAGCAGTCCGGCTGGGAGTACCCTTCTATTGCATTCTTGAATCTCTTAAAGGAGCAGCTCTTGAGGTTTAAAAGTAATGTGGTGCACATTATTTGAATCTAAGTGTCGTTGTATTGTGTTTTTGTGTGTGTGGTTTTTTTTTTGTAGGCCTGTCAAACATGATGTCAGATGGGGAGTTCTTGAGAACAAGTTGTGGATCACCTAACTACGCTGCTCCAGAGGTCATATCTGGAAGGTAAAAATTTATGATCTCTCATTTTTTTTTTGTAATAAAAATTGATTTCCGCCATACCTGTAACCGCCATACCTGATTGTACCCCATGTTTGGAGAGGACACGTGATCATAATTTCATATTTTATTCATAACAATGTGATGTGATGTCATGTATTTTCGCAGTAGCTATAAGTGCACTAATTAAAAATGATCCATCTATCTGGATCATTTGCAGGTTTAGTGTGATTATTGACTCATCTCAGTTTTGCACAGCATTTAAGAACAAATCATAATTATTGTGATCTTCACTTCACAGGTTTTAACTCATAAAGGTTAGATTCGACTCAGGGAATATTACTCATACTCAGTGCTGGATTATGCGGCTGTTTAATTTTTGACGGATTGAGGTTGTACAGTGTAGTTCTAGCATCTAGACCACCAACTTTAATCCCAAGTACTTGCTTTTAAGAAACTTTGTTTCTGACATTGTTTGCTGTGTAATAAAATGTGTTTGAATATATTACAAATCATTTTTAAATGAAATTTATGCAAAAAGTAGCTTATGTGAATGAGAAGATTCCAAGCATTGAATAAATGGAATAGGAGTCTAGTATATTGCGGCAGGTATAATCTGATTTTTTTACCATTTTACTTCCTGGAAATTTAGTTTAAATGTACAGTAAAGCTTTCAACCTCATTATTCATCAGCTAATAAAATAGGCCAGCTCTTGATTTTACTCTGGTTTCATATCAAGCACCGACAGTAAACAGTGCGCAGAGTTTAATAAAGGCACAGGGTACAAGATCGTGGTCATAAAAATGTAACGTGTATGTGAGATATACAAGGATATTCAATCACACTTTTAATTGGATATTTCGAGTTGTCAGATAAATAAAATATAAACGAGCAGGTACTCATCTGCTACACGAATCAGTGGTGTAATGGTGCTGGGCTCATGATCGAGAGGTCGGGGGTTTTAATCCCCATTAGTCCTCCACAAATGGGTACGAGTAAAAATACTGGGAAGGTGACCAATAATAAACTAGCGTCCCAACCAGGACAAATTTAACTCCTAGTCGCTTCATGCTACAGAAACTGGGGTAAGCTCCAGGACTCATTTGCTACACAGTTCATTTAAGCTAAATTCTAACTTTATTCATAATGAATTTGGTTCTTATTATGAGCATTATCTCGTCTCCTCCACAAACCAGTCTGTGGGTAATACCAATAATTACATACGTGATATTGGCAGAAAAAGTCCCAAAATCTTTAATTTAGCCTGACATATGTGACCCCTGCTAACAAAATGAGTCAGAATGCACACAGGCTATTTATAAGCTAAAGGCTGGATTGTGAAAAACTACGCTTCGTATATTATTCTCTTTATAAATTCCAATTTATTAATCTGTCTTGAGAGGAAGTCAGGTAGGGGCGTTGTGAATGTTACTGTACAGGATGGAAAGAAAGTAACATTCTCATCTAGTAAAATCCATTGCTTTGTCAAAGTGGGACTATTTCTGAAAAAAAAAAAAAAACTCATGAAACATGAAGACTTGCAACAGCAGCCTTGCTTACGCAGGTACTTTATTTCATGAATTAGAGGTACATGCGTGATTCATGACAATATCTAAAGCAGACACTTCAGTGAGACTTTTTTGGAAAACTACCCTTCTTGTCCCCACTTTCTGTGGAACGTGTTATACGCACAGATTGAAGGCATCTGGCCGCTGACAGTCATCTGAGGTCGATTTTGTTTTTCCTTACGAACACGCTTCTATATATTGTGTGTGGTCCCTGAAAGACTGTACGCAGGTCCTGAGGTGGATATCTGGAGTTGTGGTGTGATCTTGTACGCTCTACTGTGTGGCACTTTGCCCTTCGATGATGAGCATGTCCCAACTCTCTTCAAGAAGATCCGAGGAGGAGTTTTCTACATCCCTGAGTACCTTAATCGCTCCGTGGCCAGCCTGCTGTTGCTCATGCTCCAGGTGGACCCGCTGAAGCGGGCCACAATCAAAGATATCAGGTTAGAAACTGAAAACGCTGACACGCCTTCACATAACATTCATTCATTCATTTATTTATTTACCAAACTGCTTTACCTCATGCACAACACTGCACAACACCGGGCGAAGGCGGGGTACATCCTAAACAGCTCGCTAGTACAACACAGGGTGAACCCCCGCGCACACACAACCATTCGCACTCTCACTTAGCTTGGTGATACCAGGGTTTGAACCCGTGATCTGTAACCCAGAGCCTTAACCGCTGAGCTGCTGCTGCCGATTTTCAAGTTCTTCAACATCGGCATGCCGTGCACTTAGTGGTGTTTGTGTCTCTGTGTCCTCTTAGAGAAGATGAGTGGTTCAAACAGGATCTGCCCAGCTACCTGTTCCCAGAGGATGCATCCTACGACAGTGCCGCGGTTGACGAGGAAGCCGTGCGGGACGTTTGCGAGAAGTTTGAGTGTTCTGAGGCCGAGGTGCTCAGCAGCCTGTACAGCGGCGACCCCCAGGACCAGCTAGCGGTTGCCTACCACCTCATCATCGACAATCGTCGCATCATGAACCAAGCCAGCGAGTTCTACCTGGCCTCCAGCCCTCCTGCTGGCTCCTTCATCGATGAGAATGTCAAGCCACATCCCGAAAGGATGCCCCCACTGCTGGCAGACAGCCCCAAGGCCCGGTGTCCATTAGATGCCCTGAACACCACCAGACCCAAACCTCTGGCGGTGAAAAAGGCTAAATGGCATCTTGGTATCCGCAGCCAGAGCAGACCCTATGACATCATGGCTGAAGTGTACCGTGCTATGAAGCAGCTGGAGTACGATTGGAAGGTAAGACGTGTTTACAGCTGATTTACAATTTTGATTAGTAATGTGCCAATGCTTCAAAGATAAAGCAGCGGCCGCCGCCATTTTCTTCATTTGTCGGGTTGCCTGTGTGGGCATGTGAGCGTGGGCACAACCAAAAAAATCAAGCTCATGGCTGCACGGTATTCGTATAAGTGTGGAGCTCCACAGCTCCGCTAATATCTCTTTTCTTCCCATATGGATATGCATGCTTAAAGGGTGTATCTCTAATGTTTTGTCCATCCGAGGTGGTGAACCCTTATCACCTGAAGGTGCGCAGGAAGAATCCAGTGACTGGGAACTTTGTGAAAATGAGCCTGCAGCTGTATCAGGTGGACAACCGCAGTTATCTACTGGATTTCAAAAGCATCGATGGTATGTTCTCATGCACAAGGAGTCCAGGACATTCATTTATTCATTTGCTGACCTGTTTAATCTTACTAGGGTTGCAGAGAGGCTGCTGAAAATATTCACTAACGTACGTCAACCTGTCCATCAAAGACGTTACGTACATTAAACCTGACGTAGCAGGAAACAGCAATAACTATCATATGTACATGTAAAATGACTTTACTATATTTATTCATTCATTCATTTTCTGAACCGCTTATTCATAATCAGGGTCGCAGGGAGGCTGGCGCCCATCTCAGCCGACTCTGGGCGAGGGCAGAAACATTACTATGTGAAACAACGATATCACATAGTCCCTATAGAAGCTGAAAAAGATATAGTATAACCACCTCCAGCACAGGTTACAACCTCACTGACGTAGGTCAAAGATCAGTTTTTACGTCGTTTTTTACGTAGATGAATTAAGGTGTCGTTTGTTTTTAAGAATTCATTGTCCCGGCATTTTGCCCATGATTTTGGAAACACCCACCTGTTTTTGCTTTCCAGATGACCTCATCGAGCAGAAATCTGGCTCGTCCACACCTCAGCGCTCCGGCTCTACCGCAGGCCTTCACCGGCCTCGGCTCAGCATAGACTCGGCAACCATCGCTATGGATATCCCCCCGCTCAGTAGCTCACTGCCCTGCTCTCTGCCAGGCAACCTACCCATGCTGGCAGCACGACAGGGCAGCCATACCATGGACTTCTTCGAGATGTGTGCCAGTCTCATCACCACACTGGCACGCTGAAACTCACGCGCGCCCAAACACACACACTCGCATATTCACAAACCAACTCATTTACGCACAGTTACGGGAATATTTAGAATCGATAGTCGGCTAAGTGACATGACTTGTGTAGATCAGTCTCCTCACGCAGACAGTTCGTCCTGATTACAGACGTGACGCTTGCTGCTACATGGTTTAGTATATCGTAGCAGTACCGCACTGTGGGGCCTTTCACGCTGTTCATCCGTTTTGTTTTTATACACAACGTTTTGATAATATAATCTATTTATATTCTCTTTTCAATCACTTTAATACCTGAGTTGCTGGTTGATTGCTACGACACACCAAAAATTACGTTTATACCGTATGCATTCAAAGAGAGGATGATTTTACATTTCTTATATTAGATTATTTATTTTGTAGAGATATTTTATGCTACTTAGTTACTTTGTTTATTTATTAGTTGAGTGATGAATTACTTGCAGGCATAGTGAACATGTGTTCTTGTGCATGTTCTTGTGAAAAGCCAGTTTGAGAATCGAGTGCATGACAAGCATGTGAGCAAATACACACAAATGGTGTCGTAGAGCACAAAAGCGAGCGCCGCTGTTGCTTTGTTTCGTGCTTGAGTAGCAGAAGCAAGATTCAGTTCTAGGGTTTTCTATTTCTGCGTAAATAGAAATGTTTCGCTTTAGTGCAGTGCCTTTTCTTTTTGCTGCTGGATTCTGGATGGGTTTGGTTCTGGGAACTGATATATGAATGATATTTTACATGAGAGACTTAGATAACTTAGTACAGCGCCACAAGCGGAATGTACCAGCCATGATCAAGGAGAAAATGTAGACGCACATCCGGAGAATGTGACGAAGGGATGGGGAGAGGGAAAGAAGTGAAAAAAAAGATGAAGAGAGAGTAGAAGAGAGTAAAATCCCGTAGTTGGATAGATATTTGAATGTATAGAGAATAGGAAAAGAGAAGGAAGTGACAGAATAAGAAACAAAAGTTTGTTCTGGTACTTATTTTTTTCTTCTGAGAAACGAGATGTCATCGGAATGTGAGATATTTTTATTAGTGACATTTGGCAAAAAAGATTACAGCCATGATTCGAAAGCTGTCTGATTTAAAACCATTCAAACGTCCTCTGATGCCTTAAAAGCAACCTTGTTGTTTTGTTTATTTGTGTGAATGTGTACATGCGTGTGCAGACCTATGAGACGCCTGTATCATGTTCCCATTAGCACCGGAATGTTCAAAGCCTCTGGCAGTGTAGTTTTCTACCAAGCGCTTCATTTACTTTAAGATGCAACGACTTTAGAAAGGAATTAAGGTTTTTTTTTATCAAATCCTGAGCTCACATACAGTGACATACAGTATCAAAAGTATATAGACACCATCATTTTTGAAATATTTATACATAGATATACATGCACATTGGAGCCAAGTTGATAGAGATCCCTCACAATAGCACTCTGACTCATCTGGTGATTCTCTGCAACGTTAGTTATTTTCAAATGTCCGCTTAACAGTTTGAAGGCACCGGTCCGAGAGCCCAGTTTGACCTGAATGGGATGCTGTTGATTCCTTGCCTTTGCTGGTGAATTGTACAATCACTGTGTTGACTGGTAAGAGGAATCCCAAGGCTTCAGGCAATGTGACGCTGGCTAAGTCCAGCACGTGGTCAGACAGGTACCCTTCTACCACATGACTCCTCTGTGCTGGAGCTTTATTCGCTTGTTCTTCCTAGCGTTCTGTTTTCTACTGTACTGAATGTGAAATGGCTTCTGGTCAGTACATGGTGTTTAATTGTACATTAGTGTGTTTTTTCTTGTATGATGTCTTATGTACTGTACTGTTACACAATAAGGCTGCAGTTAAACAATCTACACTAAACCTGTATAACATTATAATAACACTGATTATCTCGCAGTGGCATCCCAGCAGTGGGAGGTGTGATATTTTTGGCAAAGTGAAGACTCAGTTCTTGAAGTTGATATGTTGGAAACTTAAGCATCTCAGTGACTTTGACAACACAGTGATGAGTGGGTGTAGTCATCTCCAAAATGGAACGACTTGTTCCTGGTAGCACAAACTAATATATATATATATTCATTTTCTGAACCATTCATTCATTCATTCATTCATTTCTGAACCACTTAATCCTAATTAGGGTCGCAGGGAGCCTGGCGCTCATCTCAGCTGACCCTGGGCAAGGGCAGAGTACACCCTGGACAGCTTGCCAGACCACTGCAGGGCTAAATATATATTGTCAAAAAATTATAATTAAGCATAGATGTTCTTTGATGCAGTGACAATTGCAGAAAGGTTAAAAAACTGCAGACGTCTTATTTTGAGAATAAGAAGTGGATATGCTTTATTGTCTAGTTGCATGTTGCGTCTTAGTACACAAGCTCTATTAAAGCTCTCAATAACTTAGGAGAGTTTATGGGTCACTTGGTGAGAGTGCTGCTGGGGATTTTTGAGGTTTTTTTTGGGGGGGGGGGGGCTGAGCTGTTGATTGTAAAATGTTTAGATATTTAAGGGGAACTGTGAAGCCTACTTCTGATCCACTTCACTGAAACTTGATTTGTATTGATAAGTTTTATTTAATAGATCATTTTCCGTTTTTCACAATTCAGAGAAATCTGCAGTCAACACTGACTCATCCTCTCATAATAAGCAGTGATATATTGTGCATGCTAAGCACCCAAACCAGCAAACTCAATCAAAGTGTCTTTTTTGCTTCTTGGGTCTTGGACAAATGTGTATATAACATACCAGGTGTGTAAAAGTGAAGTCAGTGTTGTGTGTGTTTCAGTGTTTTCACAGTCTGTTGTTGTGCAAGGTTGCACCGACGCCCCCAACCCCCAGTTTATGCACTGCATGGTGTTCTAATTTGCACTTTATTATTTATTGTTAGATAAAAAAGGAGAAATAAAAAAAAAATGTATATTGACATATGCATGTTGTCTTGTTGTTTTTGGAAAATCGTAATATAATAAATATGGTGAAAATATGCTTAGAAAAATTGACATATTACAATAAATCACTTCAAGCATTTTAATGTTTTTAATAATTACCTGGCAGCCAAGTCCATCCATTCTCCAAAATAAAGGACTTGTAAAACTATACCTCTAATTGTAAGATAAACTTTAACCACTATCCAACAACTTACCAAACACATGTAATAATATGGATCAAAGCACAACAGGAATCGATCCATCTTTCCGTCCATTGTGATTAGCTTTTTGTAAAGACTGCGTGTTGAGAATACTTTAATATAAAAAGAAGCTAAATAACTAATTACACAAATGTACAGCATGATCTTAAACAGGATAATTTTTAGTTTTCATTTCGTTGTTTCTATTGACTGTTAACACACACACACACACACACACACACACACCCCACTTTGTGTCTTATAAGCGGTTTATATCACATAGCAGTTTTACAGTCAAAGTCATTGACAAGAAATCTTTAATCCGATTACTCAGAATAGCATGGTGGAAGTTAAAACACCCAGGTTCCATGTGTACACCGCGTGCATAGCCACGCCTCATTTTTTTCTACATGCCTGACGACATTCTTTCACATCAGCCAGGGGGGCAAAAAGTTGCATCCGAGTTCTTTCACAATGCACCCTCAGACAGAACGGAGCATACATTGCAGTCTTTCAAAATGTCCATCACGTGTCAACTGGTGAAGCAAGAAAAATTGGGTTAGTATCAAACAGCTTAGTCTAAAGTGTGTAAGATTTTCTAGCTATATCTGTGCTAATGGTGCCCAACCCTGTTCCTGGAAATCTACAGACGTTTGCTCTAACCACTATCATGTCCACCTGACCAATCAAACATTTTATTTCCGAAATGAAGACTTAAGGTGACGATTTGATTTGTCAGGTGGACCTAGAGGCGGCACGGTGGCGTACTGGTTAGCACGTCCGCCTCACAGCAAGAAGGTCCTGGGTTCGATTCCCAGCTCGGG
>JBCNYG010000002.1:4324413-4336997 GCA_039654305.1 Porochilus rendahli | reverse complement strand
TCGGCTGAGATGGGCGCCAGCCTCCCCGCGACCCTAATTAGGAATAAGCGGTTCAGAAAATAAATGAATGAATGAATATTCCTCATAAAAAGGAAGTGGTGGCTTCACTGCCCGTCATAGCTGAGTTACCGCTCTTGCTATCGATTTAGCGATATCGTAGTCGTTCCTATGAGGATGACCGTTCTTCAGGAAATAACTGTACTGTATAACCTGATGGGAAGTGTGAGGTTTACAAGGGGAAGGCTGAACGCAGACTCTTTTTGCACTAGCGCTAAACTAAAAACCCTAAAGGGACGCAACCTTATTGACACGTGACCCGCTCCAGCATAATACGGATTAAGGAGGAAACCTGACATACTGAGATATTATGAATCTATTACAGGATGAGGTATAAAACTATAGTATTATAGTATTAAATAATATAGTATTATAGTATTAAAATGGACTGCGTTACAGTGCTCAGCGTAAATGAGTACACCGCCTTTAAAAAGGACGAATTTAGTCAGTAGCTCAATGAACAACAGAACAATTTCCAAACTTTTCCCAAGGCTGAGCTTTATTGAACACTTTTTTAACCCCATAACATAAAATTAAGGTTATAATCCAACTTGGATTACAAAATCTTCCGTTCTACTCAAATCTGTTGAAGCAATAATGAATACGCTTCAGATCTAAAACGACTTTATCTAGAATTCTGTACGAGCAGCGTGATTTTTAAGGACAGCACCAAGTCTTCTAGGCATGGAATGAACAAGTTGGTGATATATTGCAACATCTATCTTTTTCCATTCTTCACGAATAACCTCTTTTAGAGCCTGGATGCTGGATGGAGAGTGACGCTCAACTTGTCGCTTCAGAATTCCCCACAGGTGTTCAGATCAGGTGACATACGTGGCCATTCAATCACCTTCACCCTGTTCTTCTTCAGAAATGCAGCAGTGGCTTTAGGCGTGTGTTTCGGATCATTGTCGTGTTGGAAAAGTGCACGGAGTGATGGCAGCATCTTCTCCTTCAGTATAGAGCAGTGCATTGTTGAGTTCATGATACCGTCAATGAAATGCAGCTCCGCAACACCAGCAGCACTCATGCAGCCCCACATGAGGACACTACCACCACCATGTTTCACTGTAGGCACCACGCATTTTTCTTAGAAATCCTCACCTTTACGACGCCATACAGTTTTATAACCATTAGTTCCAAAAACAGTGATCCTTGTCTCATCACCCCAGAGTATAGAGTCCTAGTAGTCTTCATATTTTCCATGCAAATCCTAGGCGTGCTTTTTTGTGCGTGGGCTTTAGGAGAGGCTTCCTTCGTGGGCGATACCCATGCATGCCATTCCTCGGCAGTGTGCGCCGTATCACGGGAAACGGTCACTCCAGTTTGGCTTTCTACTGCTTGCTAACTGCAGTGAACTTGCACGGTGATTTTCTTCAACGCTTCTCATCAGAGGACGCTCCTGTCGGGTTGTTTACTTCCGTGGACGGCCTGGACGTCTCTGTAAGATAGTTGCACTTCTACCTTTCTTAGATTTTTGGATCACTTTCGCTACGGTATTTTGACAGACATGTAAAGTTTTGCTGATCTTCTTGTAGCCTTCACGTTTTTTTTGCAAAGAAATGACTTCCTTTCTCAGATTTGGTGACGTTTCTCTTCCATGGGGAGCCGTTGCTGACAGCATGAAATATGAAATGGGAAGGGCGCTTCTCCGTTAATCAATGAGTGTTTATACACCTTTTATAGTCACTTGTCAGTTGGACACCTCTTACATGAATCATTCGACTCACCTGGGGTTGAATGCCTGTTGATTCGAATTTTGTAGTCTTACGTGTGGCTTTTCTCCTAACACTATAATAAGGGCGTACTCATTTTTGCAACATGGGCTTCAATGGCCCACAATTGTGGGAGTATTTTGTAGTACAGTATCTCATAGGAAATGTGGATTCTGAAAGGAAACTAAAGGTTTTCTGACAAATGAAGTGGGGTGTACTCATTTATGCATCACTTTGTATGTCGCTAATCAGGAAACGCTAATTTACAGAAAATAGTAATTATAGTTACAGAACATCTGCATCTGTGGATAAACATTGGTTTAGTGTTCTATGATCAGGGAGTCCGTCTGGGATTCTGTAAGTACGGAGACGGTTCTGGTAGAGAACCTGGATAATAAGGAAATACCCTGAGCAACCACAAAACAGGATTAAATTCAGTAAAATAAGTGGATTTTTTTTGTTGTTTTACACCAACCTTTTCTAAACAAGTATTTATAGCATGGAAAGATTGTGTTTATCGATATTTGGAACAGCCAGTGTCTATGTTTTTAGACAAGCGCAGGGAGAAGATGACGGGCTAGACCTTGTTGCTGTAAGTTGGACGTGCTAACGTTTGATAAGAATGGCACTTCTGATATATAGGCTCTGATAGATAAAATCCAGATTACTGAAGCGGGGTTGCCCTGCGATGGCCTGGCGAGCCGTCCAGGGTGTACCCCGCCCTCGCCCGGAGTCGACTGAGATGGGCGCCAGCCTCCCCGCGACCCTAATTAGGAATAAGCGGTTCAGAAAATGAATGAATGAAAGTAGAAATCACTGCTTTCTTCTTTGAATTTGCATTTTCAATGCCGTCCTTACTCTTTCTTATTCAGGGTTAAGCAATAACCCTAGTATTTGAATTGCGTGTTGAATTGTGTGTTGCGTGGGCGCCACGCTGGTGTAATGGTTAGCACGTCTGCCTCCCAGCAGGAGGACCTGGATTCGAGTCCTTTTTCTGTGTGGAGTTTGCATGATCTCTTTTAGCTTGTGTGGGTTTTCTCCGGGTACTCCAGTTTCCTCCCACAGTCCAATCCATAGCACATTAGGTTAATTGGCCATTCCAAATTGCCCCGAGGTGTGAGTGTGAATGTGAATGGTTGTGTGTGTTGGCCCTGCGATGGACTGGTGAGCTGTTTAGAGTCTACCCCTCTTTCGCACAGTGTCAGCTAAGATAGGCTCCAGCCTCCCCGTGACTCTTGTAGTATGCTTTTAGGCAAATAAGTAAGTTAGTGATGAGTGAATTGAACCCTGTTCCTGGAGATCTACCTTCCTGAACACTTTATTAATGTCCACCTGACCATTTAATCATCTAATCAAGGCTTAAAACTTTAAAATTGAAGACTTAAGGTGATTAGATCTTTAAGGATTAATCCATTAGGGTTGGAGCCATAAACATAACTAGACTATAAACATAAAATAAATAAGTACCAAGAGCTTTAGCGGAACTTTTTTTCCAGTTTAAAGGGTCCCTGGCTGCAAAATCTTTGAGAACCTCTGGTATATGGGGTAGGATGTGTGCACTGATAACTGATGCTGAACTGTGAGACATTTAACACTTTTATCTGTAATAACTAGAGGATGATTAAACACAGGACAAAAAAAAACAAACAAACCCAAAACGACTGATCCAAGACGTGCTGTTTTTTTAAAAATAGCTTTTTGGTCTCACTTAATTTATTTCTTGTCTCAGAATTGAGCTACGTGCCCTGGGTAAGATTAGTGTGGGGGAGGAACTGACCGTGTCGTATGTGGACTACATGAATCTGTCTGAGGACCGGAAACGCATACTCAAGCAGCAATACTTCTTCGACTGCAGCTGTGATCACTGCACTAACAAAACAAAAGATGACCTGAAGATGGCTGGTGCAGTAGTGGACGGAGTTAAGGTGGATTATTTATTTATTATTATATATACACTTTTAAAAATTAATTATTCCATGTATTTTCTATAATAAATGATAGGAAATCATATTAATTAAGATTGACTCTACGGATATTTGTGTTATTTAGAATAGAGTCAGTCAGTCAACCGCGCTCATTAA
The DNA here is from genome assembly GCA_039654305.1 of Porochilus rendahli. Lineage (NCBI taxonomy): Eukaryota > Metazoa > Chordata > Actinopteri > Siluriformes > Plotosidae > Porochilus > Porochilus rendahli. Next base: position 4,333,144 of record JBCNYG010000002.1, on the reverse strand, counting down.
TGAATATCTTGTGGCTTCTCATTCTTTAAAGTTCTAAGAACTCGTCTGTGCAAATGTACAGTTCCTCCTTTGGCCGAGAGTGCGAGAGATTAGAAAGCAACCTTTGCATCGGTATATCTGTAGACCTACGGACCTGATGTCAAGGAACATTTACGCCATATGTTGACTCTCTAGCTTCATGATGCAGACCAGTACAGGGACGGTTGCCAGGTCCAGGGATTTAGTGCCAAATTCAGTTAGTTTTTGTGTGTCCTTGTTTCAAAGTAAATAATAAATATTTATATTTCATGAACATACAGTAGGGTGGCACCATGCCTCACAACAAGAAGGTCATGGCTTTCAGTGTTTCTGTGCAGAGTTTGCGTGCGTTTCTCGTGCTCGTGTGGGTTTCCTCTGGGTACTCTGGTTTCCTCCTACAGACCAAAGACATGCACATTAGATTGGCTGTTCCAAATTGCCCCTGTAAATGGTTTTGTGTGTGTGTGTGTGTGTGTGTGTGTTTGCCCTGTGATGGTCTAGCTAGATGTGCAGGTGTACCCTGTCTTTGCAGAGTGTTGGCTGAAATAAGCTCCAGCCTGCCTGCAACCTGAATATTCATTCATTCATTTTCTGAACCGCTTATTCCTAATTAGGGACGCGGGGAGGCTGGCGCCCATCTCAGCCGACTCTGGGCGAGGGCAGAGTGCACCCTGGACAGCTCGCCAGGCCATCACAGAAGATATTTAGATGGTGCAAGGTATAAAAAATAAACAAACAAACACATGCACTGTCTAGACAAAACATTAAAAGGAACACTCTTCCATTGTGTTTCAGCCCAGCATTTAATGCATGAGGGATAAATGTTTAATTTGGTAGTATGGTTGAGGAATGGGTCTCTGTTCGATGATCGATTTTGTAGTCGTGTCATCAGACTTGTGGCCGCATGTTCTGGACACTCGGGTGAAGAGAGAAGCCTAGCTGTCAAACGATCACCACCTGGTGGTAAGCTGGTTCCGATGGCAGGGGAGGCCACCCTGCAGACATGGAAGACCCATGCGTGTAGTTAGGGTTTCCTGGGAACGTTTGGTCTTCTGTCAGAAGGGCCTTCAACTCCTACCTCCGGCAGAGCTACAACCACATCCCAATGGAGGCTGTGGCCGGAAGGTCATCTGTGCCTGTTGTGGGGGCAACCCTCGAACCAGGTGGTGGACACCTGCGGTGATGGGGATCGTCCAGCTGAAGAAGGAGGCATATCAGGTCATTTTGGCCTATGGGACTCATAGGGCAGCAGACTGGTACTGACAGACCAAAAGTGCTGCAGTTGGTGCTGTTGCCGAAGCAAAATGTTGGTTGTGGGAGGAGTTCGGGGAGGGCCTGGAAAAGGTTCTGGACCTCCATTCAATGCCTCAGGAGAGGGAAGCAGAACTCCACAAACACTTTACAGTGAAAGTGGGGAGCTGCTCACCTTGACTGGGGAGGATGTCAGGAGGTGGAAGGAATACTTTGAGGACCTCCTCAATCCCCCAACATGCTCTCTGTTGAAGAGGAAGAGCCTGGGGGTTCAGAAGGGGGTCTGCCCATCACTGGGGCCAAGATTGCCGAGGTAGTTAAAAAGCTCCTCGGTGGCTATGCTCCTGGGCTGGACAAGATCTGCACTGAACACTTCAAGGCTCTGGATGTTGTAGGACTGTCTTTCCTTGGGCTATCTTGTGTGGTGTGCTCCGGGAATGTGTGTACCAAACCCGTTGCTATGGGCTCTTTGGTCTCTGAATTGCCAGAGCCAGAGCTTGGTCCGCATTGGTAACATGTCGAATTCACTTCCAGTGGGGGTTGGACTCCGCCAAGGCTGTCCTTTGTTACCGGGCATGTTCATGATATTTAAGGATAGAATTTTTAGGCGCAGTCAAGGTGTTGAGGGTTTCTGGATTGGTGGCCATAGGATCTCATCTCTGCTTTTTGTAGATGACATCCTTTTGGCTTCACTGAGCCGGGACCTCCAGCTCTCGCTGGAGTGACTCACAATTGTAGTGCGAAGCAGCTGGAATGAGAATCAGCACCTCCAAGTCCAAGGCTATGGTTTTCAGCTGGAAAAGGGGGGGAAAGCACCCTCCAAGACTGGAATGAGGTGTTGCCCCAAGTGGAGAAGTTTGAGTATCTCGTGGTCTTGTTCATGAGTGAGGGGAGGATAGAGCGGGAGGTCAACAGGTGGATCAGTGCTGCCTCTGCTGTAGAGCAGACCTTGTATCGGTCCGTCGTGGTAAAGAGGGAGCTGAGCTCTCAATTTACCAGTCGATTTATGTTCCTATCCTCACCCATGGTCACGAGTTTTGGTAGTGACTGAATGAAAAAGATCGCGAATACAAGCAGCTGAAATGAGCTTCCTTCGCAGAGTGGCAGGGCTCTCCCTTAGCAATAGGAAAGAAAGTTCTGTCATCCGGGAGAAACTCGGAGTAGAACTGCTGCTCCTCCGTGTTGAGAGGAGCCAGTTGAGGTGGCTCAGGCATGTGATTAGAATGCCTCCCGAACACCTCTCTGGTGTGGTGTTTCAGGCATGTCCATCTGAGAAGAGTCCCCGGGGTCGATCCATAACATGCTGCAAGGACTATGTCTCTCGGCTGGTCTGGAGAAGGCATTGGCGTCCCTTCGGAAGAGCTGGAGGAAGTGGCTGTGAAGAGGGACGTCTAGACCTCATTGTTTAGGCTGCTGCCCTCGCAATCTGACCCCGGAACAAGCGAAGAAGATGAAGAAGAAGGTTTTGTTCTTATGCAGAGAGGTGTATTTAAGCACATAAATGTGTTTTGATAGCATAAACATAATGTATAAATAGCATTATCAATGGCTTGAAGCAGCTAATGTTAGTTGACCATCTTGTCAAACCCACATTCATACCAGCAGTCAGCTGGTGAACACTATGTGAAATAACAAGCTCACACATGTTATTGCACATAAGTATTTCCATATTTGTTCCCTTTTTATTTCCATCCATGCCTGCCATTTCAGGAAACAATCACAGGGAGACTGAGAGAGGGAGAGCAAAAGAGGGGCGGAGAGGGTAGGAAGCCTCATGCATTATGTATCCAGGTCCAGCCCTGCAATCACTCTTCTTCACCTCCAGGGAAATTTGAAGCACTCAGCTAAAATGGATTTTCTGGATAGAAGGGTGAAAATAAATAAGCATTTTTGGTTTGCGGCAAATTTAAATATAATGTAAAGGAAGAAACAACAAAAAAAGAAGATATAATGGGGTGAGACAGTGGCAGTGTTTGACAGCGATCCTCTTTTATTATTATTCTGACAATTACACCACACTGGAGCATGACAGACATGTTAGGCTTATGGGGCAAGGGTTTTCATAACTAAATTTCTGTAATGGATATAATATGATATTTCAAAACAACTGCCTCGCAGCTTCAGGGTCCCTGCTCTTGTCCTGAATTTGGGTTAGTCTTTGCGTGGAGTTCCAAATTGGTTATGATTAACTGTCCATAAGTGTGAAACCCTTTGTGATGCGCTATGATGATCTTGGCAGCCCAGGCACATTGTATTCTCATCACACGTGTTTCAAGTATAAGTTATGTGACTTCTGTGACCCTAACCAGGTGAAGCAGAATAAAAAAATTTCTTATATTATGACAGTTATGACAGACACAAGCAGGTACAGAGCTGTGAAACAGAATCACTTTAACTCTCTTTAGGGACCTATACTTTGCAGAAACGAAAAAAGAAAAGCAAACTAAAATGAGATTTTTCTAGTTTTCATTTATACACGTTAACCATGACAGAGGGCAGGTCAGGTGACTTTTGTGTATTGAGCCAAGCTAAGTGCATTATCCACTTAAAATAACGCTTCCTAATCCTGAGACATCAGATCGCACCATTCCCATGTTGTTAAAATTAAAATATGTTTACATGTGCACAGAAACCTAGACTCTGCGTGATCTCTCTGATAAAGAGTCGTTGTTTTGTACATGTTCTCTTTTCAAACTTTTTTGTTTGCCTGGTTCAGCTATAAGAAGCATCTCATCTAAAGACAAAAGGCCTGCCTGAGATGTTCTTTTGAAGATTTAAAGACTGGCTTTAAATTATATCTAAATATAACACCAACTCATTTACTGCAAATTATATTCAGAATCCATCACAAATACTGGGAGAATATGCAAACTTCACACAGAACCTTCCTCACTGAGCCTGGGACCTTCTTGCTGGGAAGCAGACATTAACTACTACACCACTGTGCCACCTAAATACAATATACTCACAATAAATACACAGCTGGGACATTGCATGGCGCTAAAAAAAAATTTAATCAAGAAAACAACTACATATCTTCTACACAGAAAAATACTTGGCTCCTTTCTTCAGCTTCATCACTTCAATCCACTGCCACCAGTTAATGGAGTGCAAAAGGAAATCTCTTCCACACACTCATAAAAGATTATATATGGATCTAGACTTGCTCCTGAAAAGGGCTGTGTTACATACTAAAGACATTTGTCTATCAAAGAGTTCCTCTGGCATTTGACATGGTTGCATATTCAGCCGCACTATTGGTTTAAATGTGCACAATCCTTGCTAATTCCCCATTACTCTGTTCCCACCCCAGAAAAAATCAGCCATCGCTTCGTGACTTATCTCTGCTGTTCGAAAACGTAATGAAATCTTATACAGCACGTCCGCTTCTTCAGATGAACATGTAAAATAGAGGAAAATGCATTTCGTTCGGGGAAATGGAAGCGCATGTATTTGCAGCAGCAATCTATGAAGGCTCATGAAAGCTCATGTATTTTCTGCAGCAATCTATGGGAGTCAATCTGTGAGAGCATAATGAAGTCTGTTAGTGCAGCTAACCAAGTGGTCTGTGATAGCTGTTGAGAGACCAGACTCAAGATCCTTATCACTAACAGGGCTGCATGAAATATGCCAGTGGGATATTTAAAAGGGGGATATTAGCTTTCCTCTCGGCTCGCTTTTTAACCATAAAGCTGGTGAGGTCCGTAGTGCAGTGGACTAGAGTGTTAACTAAAGACACTTACTGTCTGTCATGCAGATTTTAAAGTACAATGTTGAGAAATAGCAAACAGAAGTGCTAGCCCTACATCCAGCCCCACAATGCATTATCAACCTCATGGGTTCTTTGCATCATCATCTTACGCTAAACAGTCAGTGGCTTAAGGCTATGGGTTCCGTTTCATCTTTAGAGGATCATACCAATCCTAATACCAATAAGTCTTGCCACTAATCAGCAATCTTGGTAATGCAAGATGGCAGTTATTTCAGGCTAAGAAGATCAGACCTGTATCTAAATGAATGCAGAGAGAGCCATAACAGCTTTTTCAATGGCCACTGGGACAACTATCAACAGTAACATCTGATAGAAGCTCTTCAAAATTTTGATGACTTTATCCCTAAATAAGGTTTAAAAAGCTTTTTTACAGACAGGTTATACTTCTACAAGACTGCTACTTAAAGGAGATGCTAGTTTTATTCTGCTACATCACAGAAACTGAGCAAGCAGTAGAAAACAAAGTGTCTTTTCTCACTAAAATCCTGGCAGATGTGATAGAAGTTAGTTACAGAATATATTGGAAGTGAATACAATCTAAATGGGACCCGGTCTACTGGTGGGCAGCACACACAGCCAATTTAATGTTTTGCATTGTATTTAAACAACTTTAAAAGCATTAAGCCAAAATGTAAAACCCATTACAAATAGACAGTCGAGTACTATAATTACAATGGAGTAACAAGAAGCCTCAGAATTTAATAAAAAGGCAGCAACCAAGCCGCCTGCTCACAACAGTGCCGCAGCATAGCGTCCGTAAACGTTCTAACACAGTTGATATCATTATATTCAATTCCCTATGATATTAGGAGATATGCATACATCTAGTGTCAAATTTTTTTTTTTAATTTAAATGTCTATGCACCCTAACCCTAACCCTAACCCTAACCCTAACCCTAACCTAACCCTAACCCTAACCTAACCTAACCTAACCCTAACTCAATTTTATGTTAAGGAACATTATTTTGAAATTGTTCCACAATTTGTAGATGCAGTTTTCTGTACATTTATGAATCTCTATCCAGATGCCCTTTTTATTTAGTCAACCAATTCAGATACACAATGTTCCTCCAGCTGTTTCTTTTTATTACCACTTATTCTTCCAGTCTTTTGTTACCATGTCCCAATGTTTTTTGGGAGATGCTGCTGCCATCAAGTTGACTGTCTGATTTTTATTTTATTGTGAATAAAATACGGGTTTATGAGATTTGCATTCATTTTTAATACATTACACGGCATGACTTCTTTTTTGGAATTTGGGTTGTATTTCCTTTATCCGGTGGGAGTATATTTTGGGGGATTGGCCACTGGGATCAGCAAACGGTGTCATTATTCAGTGCAGGTTAGTCTGAGAGCTGAACCATGGATATGTTTGGTTATAAAATTAACAATGTACATAACTTTTTCATTATTGTAGCCTTAACTAGGTGAAGGGAAACATGTATATCATGTATATGTATTTCTAAATTAACATTTTTTTAAAATCTATTTATGGCTGTTTCAGTGACAGTGCTGTTAATAATACTTTGAGAACTCAGGTCTGATAAACCAGAGAGGAAATAGTTTTTCCTCACACACATCACACAGGCATTCATTTCATCTTTAGCTTGTCTGCAGATGTCAGTTGGGATGCAGATAAACTGTCTTACTCTTCATCAGTCAGCCATCAAAGAAACACAAACAAAACCCCCCCCCCGTTTATACCCTGCACCCTCAGCGCCACTTCATCGGGGTGGAAAGAAATTTGGTGCAGAGGAACCACCTGTGAATAGGCGATGTAGGTGTGAGCTCGACCTACCTTTTGACTTTCTCCCTGTTTATTCACACATGCAGCAGTGTAAAAGAAAACTTTTTAGGAAATGTCCATCACATGGACAGAGGGCGTTTTCCTGAACAGTATCCATTTCAATACATTTTCATAGGATTTATGAATATGCAAATCCATCTGTCCTGGGTATAACCGTGAGATGTCTCTCTGTTGGGGCAAATCAGTGGTTGTCAAGCCAATGCCCTTCTCTGGCAGCCCAAGCTGTTTTTGGACAGGTGCTGCTGTATATTTATGACTGTCCCTCTGCATCCAAGAACACTGAGAATTCATCTACACTGCCTTTGTCAGCATTCACACACATACACACTCTCTATCTCTCTCACACGCACACACACACACACACACACACACACACACACACAGTTTCTCCCTCTCACAAACACACTCACACACAGTTTCTCTCTCACCCTCTCCCTCACACACACAAAAGCACACACACATACACACTTTCTATTTCAGTATCACACACATACACACACACACAATTTCTCTCTCTCTTCCACACACACACACACACACACACACACACACACACATACAAACACACACACTTTCTCTCTTACCACACCTTTCTCTCTCTCAGACACACATAGTTTCTCTTTCTCTCACACACACACTTTCTTTACCTCTTGCCTTCTCTTTCTCTCTCACACACAAACATACACTTTCTCTCTCTCTCTCTTTCTCTCTCCCACACACACACACGCACACACACTTTATCTCTCATGCTCTCTCTCTCTCTCTCTCTCTCTCTCTCTCTCTCACACACACACACACAAACATACACACTTACTCTCTCTCTCTCCCACACACACACACACACACGTGCACACACTTTATCTCTCATGCTCTCTCTCTCTCTCTCTCTCTCTCTCTCTCTCTCTCTCTGTCTGTCTCTCTTGCATTCACAGGTAATTTTATCTCTTTTTCTTGGCTATTTCCACTGACTATCGTATTCCTGTAGTAAACGAAATGTATGCCTACACATGCTGCTAAACATAACCTTAAGATCAGTATCTTAAAAATAAATCTTTTGGCTCATCAAATGCACTGAAATAAATTATTATTCCCTACAACACAACCCCTCAACGCCCCCCTGCCTCCCAGAAGGAAACAAAAATAAGATTTAAACACCCAGATCCATGAACTCTGCACTGCCACATGCACGCACACGCGTGTGCAAACAAATGCACAGTGAATGCAAACCTATTTGAAAATGTTGCCATCTCAGCAGCTTTGAGGTGAAGGCTAATCTAAATCTCAAAGTAGCTCTCCACTGCCTGCGGAGATGCTCACTTCTTCCCTTCATGTAGCCTGTGCTGAAATGTCAGTTCTACTTAGACAACCACAAAGGGGCTAAGCTAAAAGAGGAAAAGAAATTGCCATAGTGCTTTGCTTCATGAAAGAAAATAAAAAGCACAAAACAGGTGTTTTGTGAAGTAAAAAAAAAAAAAAAGATTAATGCACGTTCATACAGAAGTCTGGAGAAAAAGGCAGTTAAAAAACTTACATTCTATACTGTGTACAAATCTTACATCCTTGATAAAGTATTTTAAATATGCTTATATTCGTGATAATTCAGTAGATATGCAAATTAGTCAGTGACATCAGCTAGTGATTTTCAGAGCATGCACTGTCTCCAAATCTGTTTTAATTCACAAAAACAGAAAAGAAACAAAGATCTCTCGGCATCTTCGGGCTTGGGGAGTAACATGTTACATGCAACGGAGTTACGTAATCTGGACACAAACAAGGTAACTGTATTCCATAAAAGAACAGCGTGGAAAAGGGGTGGCACGGTGGCGTAGTGGTTAGCACGTCCGCCTCACAGCAAGAAGGTCCTGGGTTCGATTCCCAGCTCG
>JBCNYG010000002.1:4236958-4250094 GCA_039654305.1 Porochilus rendahli | reverse complement strand
ATCGCCGATATCCCCATCCACTTAAAACTAGAGCCAGGTTCTTTTTCTGAAACATTTTTTTTAACCAAGAAAGTACGACAAAACAGCACACTGAGGAGGAGCTTCTTCCCGCAGGCCGTTCGGACAATGAACCAGAACACCAGTACCTGGACACTGTAGACTCTACACACATATACATCCACCTCAGCCGATTGTTGCACACAGACACTTGTTACTTTGCACACAGACACTTACTTAAAAAAATCGCCACAGCATCATATTTCATTATACTGCCATTATATTTAATTATACACATATATATATATATACATACACACATATTGTGTCCTGTATTTAATTTTATATTTATATTTTATTCTATTCTATGTTTCTTTGTTCTATATTTTTGCATCTTAATGTTTTTATTAACCTTAACTGTATATCCTTTAAATAGTTTTAGTTATAGTTATTGTTATTGTTCTTTTCTTCTTGGTATTGGTAGCTTATCCTTCACAAATTTTGGACAGTCGTACTAAGCATTTCACTTTATATTGTACTGTGTATAATTTGCATGTGACAAATTAAATTAGAATTTTGAATTGGAATATTGTTTTTCATGTTCCGGGGTTCGTGTTGTGTCGTGACGTTCGTGTCTTTGTTCACATATTTGTCAAGGATCAGCAACAAAAAGAAAATAATAAAAAATATATACTTTTCACTGTGTTTTAAAGACCTTAGATGAATAAACAAACATACATCTCTTAGAGAATTCCACTGTGGTTCTTTTTAAGACCAAGGACTGTTACAGTGGGCAAAGCCAAGCATATTAATGTTTTGCACAATGACTTATGGGAGTTAATGATGCTGGAAGAAGCTTGTAAACCCGGATGATTAAGAACAGTGTACACACAGAAATACATGGTCGATTTATTAGCAAACAGCACCCCGACTAATTTTTGAGAAATTCCGACTTCTGTGCTCAGCCTGGATATTCATTGACATGCTAGTATTTCCTGTGCGAACGTGGATTTCTGTACATGCATTCAAAAGACCTTAAATGTATTAATAGCTTAAGTCATGGTTCAGTGCTCATGCCTCAAAGGGTATAACGGCAGGATGTGGCAGAACATCACAGGACAGTGTTAGTTTCTTCAGTTATCTGTCTGACCCAGACTAAAAAGGAACGTGATGGATGGATAAGGCAGGAAATATGAACACGGGCAGACTGGAAGGAGCCCAGCGTCTGGTTTTGAACCAGCTCCAGTGCCTAAGCTTTATTGTACCACTTTTTACTCGTGTAATGAATCTGAAATGCACATCCTCATTTATATCAGATATCATTCACTTTCCAAATGCACTGTGCTATCATTTTTTCATGATGTAGATTCAAATACATTTGAAAGACATCCAAGTGGTGGAAAGTTTTTTTTTTTTTTGATGATTTCAAATAGAATGTGCTTTTTCCTAATTTATAAAGTTCAATAATTTTCCTACAGTTAACAGTAATTTTTATTTATTTTTTTACCTATTCTGTTGAGATAATGAGCTGAAATGTAATTATACAATCCGTAGGTTCATAGAAGCATGTACAGTAGTCAAACTCATGGATTGCCAGAAAGAAGATGAATAGGCTGTTGATTCACTGTCTTGGGGCAGCTTTTAATTAAGCTGTGTTGTAATTACAACTAGCCCAGCTTGGCTGCACCTCCTGTGTTTCACTGACATTTGTATATGCATTTAGATGTTAGTTTTCATGACGTCCCGATACAGAATACTAACATGAAGTCTCCATTGTGAATTCTGAGGAAGTAGAACTCAAGGTGAACGTGTAGAGAAAGTGTTTGTGGATTTTAAAGAATTTCAATAGGAAATGTCAGCGTGACTTCATTGCTTATGACATATGGCATTGTACATCCCATGCCCCATTGGCTCTGGTAGGCATAGGCACTGATAAATATTGCAGACAACGGATCCTACCAGATCATTCTTATGTAGTTGTTGGCCACACAAATCGATTCAGACAAAGACCAGTCTTGACATTTCATAGAAGGTCCGCTCTAGCTCAGCGGTGACATAGATGCCTTCAGAAGATCAACCGCAAGGACTGGGCACCGGATCACAGCCGATATCGTGTGTGTGAGGTGACTGTTTGTTCACCTTGTGGTAGTAAATGGGGTGAAAATGGCCACTCGCAGATTAATATGCATCCAAACTTGTAGATCTTTAGGCTATTGTGTACTGCCTCGGTGTGTAGATCAGATAAATGTCTGTAAACATAATGTCGGGCGACAATGTTGGATCATCAGTCCATCCCTTTAAGAAAGTACAGGTCAGGCAGTGAATGGGTCTCTTCACAAGGGTAGCTTTAGTGCAACTAATTTGACAAAGGTTTCAGATCCACGTTACTGTTTACATCGGCTATATTGCTGCCTTCTGTCTCGTTTTTCTAACTGGCTTCAGTATTTATCCGAGTGTTTGGGGATGAGTGGAAGTTAGCAAAAGTCCAAAAGTCTCTAGCCCAGCTGATGTGCTTATGTGAGCGCATTCCCGAATTACAGTCTTATAACTTTTGCATTTTCCCAACCATTTTTTTTTTTAGTCTGAGATGAGTGTGGAACTCATCTCAGTCGACTCTGGGTAAAGGCGGGGTACACCCTGAACAGCTTGCCAGTCCAACGCATGCACAGGCGATGAGGAATATCCAATCAGCATAATGTACGTGTCTTTAGATTGAGGGAGGAAACTGGAGCACCAGAAGGAAACCCATGTAAGCATGGGAAGAACCTGGTCCACACGGAAATGCTCTCGCCGGGCACTGGACTCGAACTCTTTTTGCGCTGAGGGTGACGCAGAAGATAGAACTTAACGATATATTCTACAGTGTTGTTGAATACTCAAATCAGAAGGTGTTGACAGCGATTGTGATTTTGGCATGACCGAAGTTTGCTCTCACAGTCTAGTAATACATTGATTAGGAATGTGCTGTTTAACAAAGAAAAGCCCATCTCTGTTGATATGATGAAGTACTTTGTTAAAAGACATCCATTTAACATTCACGGAAGGAGTCCTGAGTGTAGGTACTTTGTTAAAGTCAATACGTTTCTCTACACAGGAGGAATCTCCTCCTATTGATTATGTTATATGAGCTATACACAGTCATTTTTCATCATGAGGATCTCTCTCTCATTGCTTTACAAAAAGACTCCCCCATTTTTTACTGTTACCAAAAGACTGGAAAGAGCGAAGTCCTCTGTGCTGAGGACTTGCCTGAATATATCACTGATAGGTGGAAGGCTGGTGTCCATCTCAACCGACTCTGGGTGAGGGCGGGGTACACCCTGAACTGCTCACCAGACCATCGCTGGGCCAACACGCAAACAACCATGCGACATGTAGGGACATTTTGGAACAACCACTTAGCCTAAGGTGCATGTCTTTGGACTGTGGGAGAAAACCAGAATACCTAGAGGAAACCCACGCCAGCATCGGGAGAACATACACACACAGAAACGCGCTAGCCGAGCCTGGAACTTGAACCCAGAACCATCTTGTAGATATGTTAAGCATTACGCCCCCTAGCTACGTTTATACACCCTGTATTTACTATAGAGTGTGTGTGTTTGTGTGTACGTGTGTGTGTTTGTATGTAATATGAGACTGTTAAAGTGAACCAGGGGATGTAGACGAATTGAAGCTATGGCGGTGACACACACAGATAGGACAGCATGCTCTAAAACTCATTTTACAGATAGTGCTTTTGGCATAGGCCTAAGGGACATAGATGCACCCTGAAGTGCAATAAATTACAAAAGAAATTATTGCAGCTGATCGTGTGGGTAAGCAGCCTGCAAAAGCCCTTTGGCTTCTTCTCCTTCTCTCTCTGATTACACCCGGAGAGAAATGCTTTGTCAGTTTGAACTTTTCCTCTGCATTTAGTGATATTTTTTTTTCTGATTCAGCTCTTCTTATACATCATTCTCTCTTTCGCCTGTGCTCTCTCTATCCTGATCAGCAATCTTCATCTATTCACATATATTCTCTTGCTCTCTCCAGTGTATTTTACTCGCCCCGGATTTTCTTTTGTTCAATCACATTCGGCACTTCTTTTTTCAATTGATTTCTGTAATACCTAAATCCCAGTGCGTTATAACACCGCCCCCCCCGAACCCCCCTCCCCCTCCCCCCGGTATAATAGTCAGTTCATCAGTATGGAGGAAACCTCATCCTCAGTGAGTGTGCGCTCTTTGTGTAAAATGCTGACGTGAGATAATGTTCACGTTGGCAGTCCTGATGTGGCTGCATGGATTTGCATCTCATTTGGAATTCAATAACCCAAATGGAACCTCACCCACATTGATGACAGAGTTCATAAAAATGATAATAATGCTATTCCTGATTGATTTGTGCTTAGCATTCTGGCAGGGACTCTCGAAAAGGCCCTCAATCGTTGAAGTGAGCATTTTAGCCTAGGTAATGTTATTTATTTACCTTATTGCTCCCGGCAGGATGCGTCACTTATGCATTTCCTCTATCGATGACCTCGTGCTTGAGATGACACAGTAATCTCAGGCTGTGATTCAAAGCAAAACAAACTGATTAGAAATTCAATGGGAATCTTGACAGAGAGTGGGGAGGGTGGGGGTAGGGGCAGTCTGACAACATCCAGGCCAAATGATGCAAGACAAGCTGAAAATTAAAGAGCTTTTTTTTTTTTTTTTTTTTTTCAGTATTGCACCACAGCGATCTTCCCCCCGTGTTGCTTTTAGCTGTGATTATTTTTATGACATGACCAGATGTTTTCAATTATGGTTCCTGCGCTATGTGACAGCTGACCTGTGCAACACTCCTACTATTACTGTTTGATGAACTTTCTAATTTCACACTTGTTAAATTTTTGCGCAGGACTCGCCCTTTTGAAAAGTGTGCCTGTCATTACAATGATCCAGGGCGTCTGGAGCTTAGGATGAGGGCTAGGGGTGGGGTGGAAGGGCTTGTGGGTGGTGTCTGGGTTATTTGCGGGAGGAGTGCTTGCTGCTTGTGTCTGACCTCATCAGGGTGACAAATGGTTGGGAGATCCTGATTTTACAACTATGGCCTGTTTGAAATACATATTTTCATGCTTACTCCATGGTGCCTTGCGGTGCCTTGAAAAAAGATTTCTGCTGCATGGAAACGATGCGATCTGATTGGTTCAGTATCTCATGATAATGGGCATTATCCACCTTGCAAAGAGAGGTGCTTAAATCAAAATGGCCGATTATATGTGTCACAGGTTGCCATGGTCACCGATTCTGATGCTATACCGACCTTTGCATTTTTCAAAGTAAAAACTTGAGTTTTTTTAAATGATGTCGCGGTGAAGCACACATGACCATTGACTCATTTTAAAAATGTAAAAATGAACCAAAAAATCAAATTTTAGTTTGATTTTATGTTTTCTGGAGTATATGCTAAAACAATTATTAGCCTCATACTCGGTGGATATTTTTGAGTAGTTCATTTCAGGGATTCTTCAGCAATATTCATCATTTAATACGTAGCGAATAACTTGGATAATTAGTAGACATTTTTTCCTAGATGTAGGCATTAATTTGTTGTTAAAAAGCAGCACTTTAAACACAAGTCTTTAAGTAACATAAGACTAAACATATGATAGCAGCTTTGGTTCTTGAGTTCTGTGATTCTGGAAAGGTATAAACCTGAAATTGTCCGTTTTTCTAACCGGCTTTGAGTTCGGCTTCCATGCGGTTTTAAAAAAAAAAAAAAAAGACACAAAACGTGTGTTGAAATGTTAGTTGATGAGAATAATTGACAGTTGACTGAAAAAATGTACAGGTGTTATGTATAACAATTCAAAAAAGAAAAAAGAACAGAAACAACACTGATGAACTAGTTTTACAGCATCATTTTAGTACAACCATGTTTTTACTCCCTACTCTCTCAGATTATCTACAGTAGGTTGTACTTCAATATTTCTGGAGTTTGTAATCAACTCTGAAAAAGAGAGACCACGACAAAAGTAAAACTCTAAAATCGCTATATTCTTCATACAGTGAGTGCAGGTTATCACTATGAAAATCTCAAACAGTATATTTATTTAAATTGTTAAAAAGTGTGTGCAAACTGATCTGAAATATTTCTTCTTTTTCTATTAAATTTCTTCGCCCTCAGCAGTCTACTCCTCAGAGGCAGCCAAGAGGTAAATGGAGTGCAAAGGTAATATTTGTGTTTAAAATCCATTTGTCTCCAAAAGCCCATTCCCCCACCCCTTAACCCACCAACCTCACCCCCAAATCCACCCCACCCTTCTATCTCGTTCCTTTTCCCCAAGGACCATATGATCCAGAAAAAGCCATGTTATTTTTAGTTCACCACCCGTTACCATGACAATGAAGTGCATCGCTGGACTCCCCAGTGTTTCCGCTGTCAGTTGTGACGTTCCAGGTGAAGAACTCCGACCCATGGTGTGTGTGTGAGTATTAGTCTGTCCTTGGACACAGCTGACACCTGGTACTTCATAATGTCTCCCATAGCGGTTCATCCATCCCAACCACCTCCATACTAACTTTTTTCAGTATTTTATGCTGTGTAAATAAATGGCGGGCCCCTGATGACCTTCCAGAATCCCATCGCTACAGATCAGCTCTCACATCATAACTCGTAAGTTTCCATTATCCACTGGGAACAGTTAAACTGGCTGCTCAGAGTGGTACATTCATGTGAATATTTGTATCTGTAGAATCTGATGTGAATACTTTTGGGCTACTATTTGATTATATTACAATTTTTCACAACCAACGAATGCACCGGGTTGCATTGTGCCACAAAACGAGCCACCACTTGTTCCAGACGCTGTCTCCTCAGCACCCTCTGTATACCCGTGGCAGGGTGTCTGGAACCTTTCAAATGCAATAAGCCATGTATTGTTTCTGCTATTGTAATTTTAGCATACTTTTTTGTTGTTTTTTTATACTCCAGCATACAGTAATACACTGTTGTGGTGACCCTGATCTGGTTATGCTTATTAGGCAAAGCTGGATAACATGACAAAGTTTGTCAGTGTTGTCCCCCCAGTGCAGCTAACTGGGTTATCGAAGGCAAGCCATGTCTCTCACTGTCTGTGGTGAGAGGCATGTAAGACTGCATAAGACACCACTCATGTGGTGAGACTGCAATGCCGTCAGCGTGTCTCTGCCCCACAGTGGCCTGGGGAGCTGTACAGGGTGTACTCTGCCCCTTCCCAGAGTTGGCTGAGGTGGGTGCCAGCCTCCCCGCAACCTTATTTAGGAGTGAGTGGTTTAGAAAATCAATGAATGAATGAACGAATGTCAAAAAGTGTCAATAATTAATTCTCATATCTCAGAAAATTAATGATGCGCACAATTATTTTGTCTTCCCAAAAAATAGTGAATGCAGACACATTCTTTTTTTTTTTATTTGTGGTTCATTCCTTGTGCCTTTACACATGCCTTAAGTCAGGCAGAGTTGGATCAGGATGTAAAATTTAGTTCAGTTAAAGAATCTCATGTAAATCAAATAGAACAAAAACTAGACAGAGGGAAAATAAAACATTTCAGTTGCAATTCGAGTGTACAATCCTGGTCACAAAAAAAATGGGGCAAACATACATTCATTCATTCATTCATTCATTTTCTGAACCACCTAATCTTAATTAGGGAGGCTGGCGCCCATCTCAGCCGACTCTGGGCGAAAGCAGAGTACACCCTGGACAGGCCATCGCAGGGCAGAAACGCTGACGGCTATGCAGCCTACTCTTGACGAAAATCAGTAATGTTTCTTTTACATGCCTCTCACCACAGACAGTGAGAGACACGGCCAGCATTTGCTGTTCCAGCTGTTCCAAATTGCCCCTGGGTGTGAGTAAGAGTGTGCATGGTTTGTATGCATCGTGGGTCAAGTCAGGTTACAGGGAGCTGCTATACTGGTCTATGGACAGGAAAATGACCCCAGGAATTAATCACCAAGAACGATGAAGGAATTAATCACCATCCCCCCTTCCCACAGCCTTTCTTTATCAAGTGGACTGGGGTAAAGAGGGCTGATAGCTACAAGGTTCTGGATCTTCATCAAACCCGCTGCAGTGAAAAAGACCCAGCAGGGGCTTTACTTTGTCAGGTATCTAAAGTAGGCTAGGCACAGCTACCACCCCTTTTCCCAGGTCTATCAAGGACTTAGAGAGAGTATCCTCACAAATGGCATCGCTGTCTGGTTTAGGAACACTCAGGAAGGAAAAAGGAAGGCTCTCCAAAAAAAGTGATAAAGATGGAGAGAATCATTGAAGTTGCACTCCCATCTGTGAACGCTCTCTATACATAAGAGTATAAGGGGGGGAAAAAACACAGAGCATCCTCAGGGGGACACACCACCCAGCTCACACTCTGCTCAACCATAAACACTCAGCTCACAACCTGAGACACTGTGGACAGGAAAGTATAATCACACACAAAGCTCCGTTTTATAATAGCTTATTTCCAGCCACAGTCAGACTGATGGCAAAAGGCATAACAGACAGAAAGCTAGAAGGGTACTCACAGGGTGCAAGGAACCTCCACCGGAGGTTGAGACATGCACATATCTTACACTATGTTCTATAATACGTGGGCCAAAAAAACCTTTCCGAGTTACTCAATGTCAAAGGTGACTGTCTCGTTTAAAAGTTCATATATGGTTTCTTGTTAGTGTTCCATAGTCTATCCATTGTGCATTCATTTACGGAAGCACTTAAGTCTACTAGAGTCGCAGGGAGGATGGAGCCTCAGCCAACTTTAGGTGAAGGCAGGGTACCCCCTGAACAGCTCACCAGGTCATCACAGGGCAAATACACACAGGGGAGGGTACGGTCTCAGAAAGGGTATTGTCAAACCAATTTGCAATCCACCAGGGTAAAAATCCTAGTATGGATCACGGTCAGTATTTTATTCAACGACAAACTGACTCAGAAACGCTGGCGATTGCAATCCCTCTGGCAAAACCCCATTTCGGGCGGAGGCAAGAACAGATCTACATACCCTCAAACGCACACAGATTCAAGGCCATCTTTAAATAGGTAATATTTTATATGTACCAAGTGTAAACACTGTAAAGCATGTTCAGGGTGGTCTGTTTCATATCCACTGCAACTAAGCCCACAATATCCACCACTACACATCTTGCAAGAAGCAATGGTTTGTTTTTGAATTTACCTTTTTCTAAAGCGCAAGATGATTTGAAGAGATCGTGGTAACAAAATACAGCAATACAGCAGTGACAGAAATGTTCACTGAAATGCCTGTGTGTGCAGAGATTATGCAGACAAAAGCAAATTAGCCAGAGTGATGGGACTTGTTGCAAGTGACAACGCCAGCCAGCCTTTTCCAATTTCACACACTGCACACACACCATCTCAAGCTATTTTAGCACTCATCACCACACACCCAGCACACACACACACACAAACACACACCAATCTGGTTCAGAGTAGCATGCATAGACAATATTTCTTTACGGTTTGCCCACTGTTATCCTCTAACCCTACCAAGTGTGTCCATTCAGAAGACATTTATCCAAATATCCAAATCTCCCCCTAGAGACAAAATTTGCACTACGCACTTTTGCTTCATAGTGAAAATCTGCAACACACATTCCTGACCCAACAAAGTGAAGTGATCCCCATCGTATAGGCAGTGTGAGAGAGGGATCAGTGTAGCATTCCCTCCCTAGCTTTGTCCTTCAGCTAAAGCCTATGACAATGTGTTCCCTGTTCTCTCCCTGTAGCTAATAAACTGGGAAAGCACAGAGGGGACAACTTCAATCAGATAATTAAACACAAAGAGTGAGTCAGTGGCTCCAAGTCTCATAGAGATGAATGAGTGGCCGAACCGAGACCAGGAAAATAAAAAGGGAATCCTAAGAACGTAATGAGCGCATATTCCACATGGTCCTGAATCCATATTATGGGTCCTTAGTGCGCTACCGTCGGGACACCTGCTAAGAATTGAGAATTAAACAACAGTGAAAAAAAGAAAACAGTGCTTTAACATTGTGACTCGTTGTATTCAGGTGACATTCATAAACACTGGCGTCCTACTTAGTGCCTATGCAGTTATTAACCATCTGCTATTTTCTCAGCTCACACTACTGGCCTTTTCGAAGACTGTTAGCTCATTTTAACACTCTTTTCCTGATACTATATGAAACATATACATGAACAGCATTCAGATTTGCACACATGTCCTTTATGATGGTACAGACCTTAGTTAGCGTATCAGCTTTCCAACTCATTCATTCAACCATTCGCTGAAATTGATCGCCAGTCCATCATAGGAACGACACATGCACAACCATTCACACTGACACCTAGGGGCAATTTCAAACTGCAAATTGACAAGAAACTGCCTAATATGAATGCTTTTGGATTGCGGGAGGAAAAGGGAGTACCCGAAGGAATCCTTCGCAAGCACGGAGAGAACCTGCAACCTCCACACAAAAACGCCATTGCCCAGCACGGGACCTGAACCCAGGATCTTCTTGCTGTGACGCAGACATGCTGACCACTAATTTCAATTCCAACCAAATTATTTTTTTTGTATACCACTTCTTACAATTGACATTATCTATTAATTTCTGAACTTAAAAGATTTTAAACATTACACATTTACACTTTTTGAGTTTAAACCCTTTTAATTTTTTTGTGATCAAGTCTGTGGGAACCATAGCAAGGAAAAACCCTGAGACGACATGAAAAAACCTTGAGAGGAGCCAAACTCTATATAGGGAATCCAATCATCATTTGGGCGACACCAGATAATGCAATAGTAGAGATTTTTCATAACTATGACATTAAAAAGTGCAAACAGTGCAGCAATAACGTCTTTATAGCTTTACGTAGCGAAATCTAGTTAGTTATTTTATTAAAGTAATGTAGTCATAAGGAATTTTAGCAAAATCGTTAGCTTAACAGTTTCAGGTGGAGGTGGGGAAACAGTTTATAGAAGAGCTGTGGAGTTTTTGGATTCCATTGGAGTCAGAAATTAAAAATAAAGGTCTGAAAATCTGACCTATAATCACTTTATCCTGGTCAGGGTCACAATGCCAACAGTGTTACTTCTCTACCACGGGTTGAAATTCCAGAAATGGAAGTGCCACACATTTAGGCAATACATCTACTGACCTCTTTTATTTTAAAATAAAAGCTGTGGCAACATGGGGAGAACATACAAACCTTTACACAAACAGCTCAATGAGAGTCAATCAGGACAATCGAACTGTGCTGCTCCAAGACTACCTGCTACGATGACATCACCGTTCAGAACAAACGAGTCATTGTGTTCAGTTCACACGTGGATTACCAAACAATATTATTTGATTTTATAAAGTGCATAAGATAGATTAGTTGGGATGTTTCAGAAGGTTCACAAATATCTGTTTAGCCTATTAAATTTCCATGTTTTAATCAGAGATGCTGTAAGGATCAAGAAGGTTCTCTTTAAAGTAGACGGTGACACGGGAGCGGATTTTCACTCCTGTCCCATCCCACTCCCGCAGAAAAAAAAAAAATCTTGTACCATCCCAATCCTGGGCCGGAGTAAAAAAAAAAAATTCCTGTCCCATCCCATTCCAGGTAAATTGACACCCACTCCCATCAAGAATTGGGGGGGTCCTCAAGTCCGACCAGGGGGTATGGGAGCTGTCTAGGTCCTAGGCAAAACCCTGGTGTGGGTTCAGGGGGTGAGGGGATCCTTTAGGGTTAGGAAGTCCCCCTGAGGCTCCTAATTAAAGTTTAAAATGACTTAAAGTTATACTTTTTTTACTCATAAAATATATACCTGTACTGTGCCTTTACTTTGAGCAGCATGTAGAGGGATGGCTTTTTATTAACAAAATGTTACAGCACTTGATTTATGCCACAACCTGCTACAGACATCAATGTGTCCAGTCCAGCTATATGTTTGTTTGCAAGCACAAAGTTTACATTGACCCATGACCCTGTTACTGATCAGATGTCAAATCCTGAATATCACTATAATTTGAAAAGTAAAAGGAATGATCAGTTAAGGAACCTATTAAAGCAGAAAAACTGTCGTGAAAAGGGGCTAACTTCTTTTGATACAGTGACATTTCTACAAATATCTAATAAATGGAGCATGATCTCATATGCAGCAACACTCCTGCTCTTTTTAGAACATGTAACATAAGATAATATGGCATCGCTCATAATTTCGGGCTTTGATGGTAAAACGATTATGAGATCTTTAAAACCACAAAGTGATGACTATGCACACACACAACACAGACACTTTATCGTAGGCATTTTGTCTGGAATGCTGATATTTTAACAAGGCTGTGGCTGAATATTTACAACTGGTCCTAAACCAGTGAGGCAGAATCATGGAAGCTGTAGTATAATAACGATTTAGCCCTGAATCACTATGGGTCCGTAAATGTGCATGGCTTTTGGGGGCTCCAAAATGCATAAGAAATAGCACAAATTGTCTGATAATGTTTTTTCTTCCAAGACATGTCGTATTTGGCATAACTGATAGCCACTGTAAACAAAAGTTAAAGATAAGAAATAGTGAAATAGGGATACAACTTAAAAGTTCCTTTAAGAAATTAGCATATACGCTATGCTAGTCAACCGCCATCATTCAGATTGAGTGTCACAACAGACTGACTGTTTATCATTTTTCAGCAATTTTCTCTTCAGGCTTGTTGGCAGCTTCTGAACTCCACGCTGTTACTGTTAACACCTGTAGCAGTGCTGGTTGCATGACGGCTGTCAAACCTGCAGCCATTTCACACTGAGGCTCTGGAATTGGTTCAAAACAATCAGATAACGGAATGAACGCTGGATGCATGTTCGTTTAACTTCCTAATCCATTCATCACGCAGTTTTGCCGAGTCGGTAAGGGGAAACACCTAGGTTCACTTACACCCAGGTAAACCATTTTTTGTTTACACCAGCATCATCATTTCCCATTTCCTATTTGGGGCGGCATGGTGGTGTAGTGGTTAGCACGTCCGCTTCACAGCAAGAAGGCCTGTGTTTGATTCCTGGCTCTGGCGTTTCTGTGTGGAGTTTGCATGTTCTTCCTGTGCTTGCGTGGGTTTCCGCCGGTCACTCCGGTTTCCTCCCACAGTCCAAAAACAGGCACAGT
>JBCNYG010000002.1:4173330-4183347 GCA_039654305.1 Porochilus rendahli | reverse complement strand
GCGAATGGTTGTGTGACTGATGGCCCTGCGATGGCCTGGCGAGCTGTCCAGGGTGTACCCCGCCCTCGCCCGGAGTCAGAGTTAGGAATAAGCGTTTCAGAAAATGAATGAATGAATGAATATATTTCAATTACATTTTCTTTCCTAGAAAAAATACTTCAAATTTTCTATATTCTGTGGGGGGTCGAGCCCTGCCTCCAGAGCTGGTCAGTTCATAATGAGAAGTTTATGAGAGTTTATAAGATGAAGAGATGAGAGATGAGAGATGAGAGAGAGAGAGAGAGAGAGAGAATTCTCACACACACATTTGGCCAAACAACAGTCGCAATGAGAGCCAAAATGGTGGTATTAATTATTCATACAGCTGGAAAAATAGGCCTTTGCAATATTTATCCATAATATTGACTTGACAGTGAGCAACTGCCAGTGCTGTGATCCAGCCACATACTGAGAAGGGCTCATGGTTATCCATTTCTGAGAGTCCCTGTCCTCCCTCAGGTCAGACACAACTGAAAAGACACAAAGCCATAGACATTAAAACAAACATTCACAATATTCTCTCAAAAAATTACTCTATATTTACACAAGGTCATTTTTATAAACACAGACACGTCTACATATCGTCTGGATTCCTGTCTACACTTGCCACAATTGCTTCATCATACTGTATATGTGCAGTGTATAAATATATATATACGTGCACTGCAATAACATAGAAAAAAAAATAATAACTTAAGTTATTTATTAATTGAAACTGAAAGCTTGTAATTTTGTAAATTAATATTCTGGTCATTTGAGAGGAAAGTTGGACGACAGCCTAAAAAGCCTCTTTCCTGGATGTCTCCTGTGTCTCTGGGTTGAACTTAATAACATGGCAAGGATGTTCATGCTCACCAGTGGCCTCAGGAATCTGAGCATCTGGTATCAGTAACTTTTTGCATAAGCAGCAAAAAGAAGAAAAAAAGAAACAGGAGCAACTTCAGACTAAATTTCCTTGTACTTCGAGAATATATCTATATTTGTGTTATAATTAAGCAATAATGTGTACATAAAGAGCACGACTGTGAATGTAAATTGTTTAATGGAAAAGTCACTTTGATAAGTAAACCTCATTCATTCATTCATTTGCTGAACTACTTAATCCCACTAGCTGCACAGGGCAAAGGTGGGGTACACCCTGAACACCTTTCCAGTTCATAGCAGAGCCAACACACAACCATTCACACTCATACTTACACTAAAGGGCCTAGGTAGCCTAATGTGCATGTCTTTCAACTGCAGAAGGAAACCAGAGTACCCAGAGGAAACGACGCACAAGTAGTTAATAACGCAATTTAGGGTCCTCGTGCTGAAATATTATACAGCCTATAGTTAAAAAAATGGTAGGATGCTGTGTAAAATGGCCCAGAGACGACAACAGCGTTTCAAACTCACATATGGCTTCTTCTTTGCATGACAGCGCTTCATCCTGCCTTTGTGGATGGCACAGCAAACTGTGTTCATAGACACTGATCTCTGGAAGTGTTCCTGAGCCCATGCAGTGATTTCCATGACAGAATCGTGCCTGTATTGAGGCAGTGCCTCCTGAGGGCCCAAAGATCACGGGCATTCAAAAAAGATTCTCGTCCCTTATCCAGATTCTCAAAATATTCGATATTATGTACTGTAGGAAATAAGACATTCAAAGTCTTCACAATTTTATGTTCATTAATTCACCAAACCGCCCGATCACAAGTCACAAGAGGCTGGAGCCTATCTCAGCCGACTCTGTGCAAAGATCGGGTACACCCCGAACAGCTCACCAGTCGATCGTAGGGCCAACACACAGACAACCATTCTCACTCACACCTAAGGGCAAATTTCGAACAGCCAATTAGCTTAATGTACTAACGAAAGAAACCCACACAAGCATGAGGAGAACATGCAAACTCCACACAAAAACACCCGAACTCAACCCCAAGACAACAGTATACACAATGTAGCTGATATTCCTCAGGAAAAAGTAAAATGTCTCAATTTCAACGTTTGATATATTTTTTTGTTTCACTGCATTCAAAATATGGGTTTATGAGATTACTGAATCAGTGCCTTCTGTTTTTCTTTTCATTTTGTGTCCCAAAGTGTCCCAACTTTTCTACGATTTGATTTATGCACAAATTAGATTTGGCAGAAATGTGAAAACTGATGCATTTGTCCTTTCTTCCAGCTGGCATTTTCTTCTTATCATTTTCCCCAGGAGAAGTGTTCTCATTCATTCATTTTTTGAGCTATTTTATCCTTTGTTAGGGTTGCAGGGAGGCTGGAGCGCATCTCAGGTGACTCCAGGTGAAGGCAGGGTACAAAATGAACAGCTCACCAGATTAGGACAAACAAACAGACAACCATTGACATTTACACTTACATTCTCACCTAGGAGCAATTCGGAATGTTCAGCTAGCCTAACGTACATGTCTCTGGACTGGGGGCTGGAAACCAGAGCACGCAGAGAAAACCCACGTAAGCATGGGGAGAACATGCAAACTCCACACAGAAACGCCCTCGTCAGGCACAGGGCTTGAACCCAGGACATACTTACTGTGAGGTGAAAGCGCTAATCACTAGGCCATTGTACTGGCCGAGAATTCTCCTTCTAAAGTTATTCGGTGGCTCCAGCTGAATCATGGGATACTGCACTGTAAACACAGTGCGGAACTATTGCATACTACAGAAATGGTATAACATCCAGGTATATCCATTGATGACAATAATAAATGCATACTGAGTAAATGATCTGCTACATGGTTGGACGCAACCCGGACTCTACACTCTTGCTCTGCACTCTTCAGTCACTTTCCTGCTACTAATCACCAGGTTAATAGTTACAGCTATTCCTTCTTTAGTCTACATTACAGAACATTTGTTATTTCAGGTCTTTTGTTTCAGCTTGCCTCTGAGACGCGACGCACTGAACAATATTAACTGAAACTCTCTAGAAGCCACACCCTTTTCCTTCTGTTTCCCACTAGAATTTTTTTTTGCTCCCGCCCACTGGGACCGTCCGTCCATCACACTTTAGTTTCCGGACTTTTGCTTGCTGTGTGTTGAAGCTGGGGCTTTCAAACTTGCTATGCTTGTTCTATATTGACATATTATGAAATGGTCCTTTTGGCGGGAGCATCTGGACCCTTGTGGTCTATTTTTTTTTTTTTGGTTCATGCTCAAAATGCTTGATAGGTGCAATGAGGCAGCAATTTTTCTTTCTGCCAAAGAAGATGGACAAAAATTGCCCTTACGGACCCGTCCAAAAAACTCTGACTGAAATGTTGGCCTGCAAAGATGACACTCAGGACTGCATTCATTCATATTCTGAAGCGTTTAATTCTAATTAGGGTCGCGGGGAGGCTGGCGCCCATCTCAGCCGACTCTGGGCGAGGGCAGAGCACACCCTGGACATCTCAACAGGTCCTCGAAGCTGACGGGTTTACAAAAGCCTTCTTTTACATGCCTTTCACATGCCACTACAGACCTTTGATATCCCAGTTAGCCGCACTGGGGGGGGACACCAGTGACAGTGAAGCTTGAACCCCCTGACCTTGGGATCGGTATTCCAGCACCCTACCAATTTCCCGGCAAGGATGTGTTAAATCTAATGCCTGTCATATAAGGATATGTAATGAATAAAGCACAGTGATGTAGTCTTTATCATAAACTAAACCTCAATATTGTGAAGCAGGAACTTTAGGGCATGTTATAAGATAATGAATATTTGACTGTGATTTAAGAATGCTGTTTGTTGCTGTCTTGTTCTCAGACAAAATCAAAAGGTTACAGCAGCAATAATACAGAACTAGGCATTATTCTCCTTCTGGAGTTGGCAGGTCTGCTATATCATAAAACTCTTTTTTTCATGTGGCTCTATTTTATTTTACTTTATTATCCAGTCGATAATAGGCAATAAAAGCCAGGAGTAAATGAGACGGCTCGGTGTGTTTTTTTATTCGTATACACTGGAGCAGCTTAATTAGTTTCAAGGAGTAGCAAACTTTAAAAAAAAAACTTGAAAGTTGGAGTCATGGAGAAAAAAAGTTTGGAAGTTAATTATTTTTATTCATACAGTCATTTATTCTCTGTACTGCTCATCCTGTTAGGTTACAGGAAAGCTATAGCTAATTCAATGGGAGGCGGGTGGCCTGGTGGTAGGGTGCTGGATCGCTGATCCCAAGGTCGGGGTTTCACTGTCAGTGGGTTGTCACTGCTGTCCCGCCAGTGCAGCTAACTGGGTTATCAAATGCCAGCCATGTCTCTCTCTGTCTGTCTGTGGTGAGAGGAATGTAAAAGAACCATCGCTGATTTTCATCAAGAATAGGATGCATAGCCGTCAGTGTGTGTTTCTGCCCTGCGATGGCCTGGGTGTACTCTGCCCTTGCCCAGTGTCGGCTGAGATGGGCCTCGCAACCTCAATTAGGATAAAGCGAAGGCCTGAACAAGTCTCCAGTCTATAGCATGTCTAACACAGACACAAACAATGAATCAATCACATTCCCAATCAGACCTCAGGGCAATTTAGAGTAGCCAGTTGACCTAACGTGCATATCCTTGGATGGTGGGAGAAAACCAGAGTACCCAGAGGAAACCCATGTAAGCACAGGAAGAACATGCAACCTCCACACAGAAAGCCTCCTGCTGGCCATGGGGTTCAAACTCATGACCTTCTTACGTGTGACGAGAGGGCTAACCACTACCACTGCTTAAGGGTCATGGGGAAAAGCGAACCTCCTTCAAACCTGGGCAAAAGGTGTGGTGGACCACGAACAGCTTGCCAGTCCATTGCAGGGCAAACACAGACACATGACCTTTTACACTCACACGCACACATATAGGCAATTTGGAACAGCCTAATGTGTATGCCTTTGGAGTGTAGGAGGGAACAGGAGCACCAGGACAACACCCACATAAAACAGCAGAACCTGCAAACTCGTTTTCAAAACAGCTTAATTACAGTAGGAAGGCTGGAGGCTAACTCACCTGACCCTGGGAAAAGACAGGGTACACCCTTAACAACGTACCAGTCTATCTCAAGGCAACACACATACAACCAGACAACCATTCTCACCCACATCAAGGGTCAGTATGGAACAGCCAATTAGCCTAATGTACACGAATTTGGATCGTCGGAGGAAACAGGAGTACCAGGAGGAAACACATGCAAGCACGGGGAGAGCATGCAAACTCCACACAGAAACGCCCGAGCTGGGAATCAAACCCAGGATCTTTTCCTGTGACGTGGACGTGCTGATCGTTACACCACTGTGCCGCCCCTGAGTAAAATTAGAACAACATTATCAAACCTTAAACAAATATGCAAGTGTGTGCATGTTTATAAGACTGTTGGTTGTTGATTTTTTTACCATTTCCATTCGATCAGTATTTCTCTTTTATTCATTTTGTTCTTGGTATTTAGTTAAGGCTTGGAATCAAGGTTACTACAGGGGGAAATGTAAAGATCATATTGTAGTTATGGAGAATATAAATAAATGATGTAAGAAGTGGAAATCCATGTGGTCTGTTGAAACTATATTTGATCCTTATAATAATATGGGAAGAACAGAATTCCTGGCATGCTATAATACACACGATCCATATCAAACCAAAGTGAAGACAGCAATCATATTTGGCTTGTTACAGCTCATCTAAAATAACACAGGGACTTGTGTACAAGCAGATACACTCATATAAAACTTTAGGGTTTAGGGTTAGTATGTGTTGTTTGTTATCACTGTGCTTGTATAAACGTGTGTAATTCTTCTCACTCATTAGAATTCCTCATTTAATGTGAGATTGGGATGTAGTTCTACACAGATATCTGTAGCATCCAGGTTTTAATATACGCACGACTGTGTTTTCATAATGCCACACTTTCCAGTCAGCACACATATGCTAGGACAAGCCTTTCTCTACAGCCTTGACAGATATACATTTATAAAAAACACAAAAAAATCTTTTACTAAAAAAAGTAATGTATGGTTGTTTAATTTTCCGACCTTGAAACATTACGCTGTACAGTAAATACTGTTATTTGGATTTCCCAAAAGGCTTTTTACAGTTTTCATACCTTGAGCACATTAGTAGCACATGACCTTGAATTCTTCCGTCTAAAATTATAGTCCCGTCTCTAACAGGATAAATTATAGAGATTTAGAGCTGCGCTCCCACAGATCTTGAAATTGCTCTTTATACAATAATTCGTTCACGAAACAGCTTGATTCTATTAGGGTCACAGAAAGGCTGGAGCCTATCTCAACCGATGCTGGGCGATGGCATTTCACCAGTCCATCATAGGACCAACATGCACACAATTATATACAATTACGCCAATGGGCAGTAAAATGTCCAATTAGCCTATTGTGCTCATTTGCAGAACCGCTTAATCCTACATGGGTCGCAGGGATGCTGCACTCATACAACACTGGGCGAAGACAGGGTACACCCTGAACAGCTCGCCAGACCATTGCAGGGCAACACACACACACACACACACACACACACACAACCATTCAGACTCGCATCCACACCTGGACTGTGGGCAGAAACCGAAGCTCCCAGAGAAAACCCAAAAGCACAGAGCGAACATGCAAACTCCACACAGACACATACTCCAATAAACCCACTCTGTATACAGTCGTGTAATAAAAAAAGTACACCCTCTTTCAGCTCTATGATTTATGTATCAAGACATGATAGAAAATTGTTTGGTCTTTAGACCAGATTAGAATGATGTTGTGTGTTTCACACCTGAGTTAAGACTTACATAACTTTAAGACATGGTGATGACCAGAATATTTTGTCGATGCATAAAACCATAAAACTGAAACGGGCTTAATTTCATTTTCATGTGACTGTAAATATTTCATATGAGAATCTATGCATTGCCTTAACAGCCATCTTTAGTATTCTGTACGTGATGTGCCTATAATCACATTTCTTTCAAAATAATTTTTTTTATTCTTTATTATTATTATTTTTTATTGCATTTCTAGTTTACATTCACAAAAGCACCTGCTCACAGAAAACCCAGTGCTGTCATGACCACTTGCAAAGTGTCAGCTGTAGCAAGTCCTACCTCTCAGCCCGCTGGCACACTGCAGCCTGCCAGTGTGTTTGTGTCCAGATAGAGATGTAGTTTCTCCCCCTAAAACTGAGACTGAAGTATAAGAGGTTTATGAGTTTTGCACTTTGTGTATTCTGAAACTTAGGGAACGAGACAGCATGTTAACGTGCCTTCTCACATACAGCTGTGGCTAATACAATCTCCTCAATTTCCTTATTTACAAAAAAAAATACATCGATATAGAAAAAGACAAACAATTAATAATAATGTACATCGACAATTCATATCTCCATACGCATGCTCCTCTCTATCTCACTGAAACAGAGAACATTAAGAACAAGCAACAAAACAATGTCTTGGGACTATGGGAGAAAACTAGAGCACCCAGAGGAAACCCACAAGCGCATGCACAGAATATACAAACTCCTCACAGAAACGCTCTAGTCGGCCATGAATTTTTAGCCCAGAACCTTCAGAGGCAAGAAATTATTAAATAGATAGGTATTAATAAATGTCTTATATATTGCGGGCATGTTTAAGTTCCACTGAGCCACAAGGTGACCTCCAGAGCCGTCAAGTGTTACTGAGCATTAATAAGGTTCTATATGTGAGAAAAATGAGATATGAGACCGGGAGTTGAAAACAAATCTGTCTGATATCGCATTAATTGTGTGCAACAGTAATCTAAAGTCAAGGCTTATACCTCGTTTGGATGGAGGTGGGTGGATGGATGAATTGGTGGAAACATCTCTTTAATCCCGAGTAAAGTTTGATAAATCACTGGACTCATGACCTTCAGGGAAGTGCTTAACACCCATGACATTCACTAAGTTGTCTCCAAAGGACTAGGTTACTATGGAAACAAAAACACAGCAATGTGGCCCCTGATACCCCATCCATGTTAGCAGTGATCATTAATTAGAGAATCTGGGGTAGAAATGCTGGGCTTTGTGAGGAAAGAAGAAGATAAGGTGCTAAATGAATTCTGTCGTCTGTTCTATTCTCCGAATAAACTCCAGCACGTTTTCTTGAATGTTTTTATAATAGCTACAGGATACCGTATAACCTGGAATACCCCTGCACATATCCTTGGATGATCTATGGTTAAAAAAGATTCATTTTGGGACCAGGGATATGCTGACTCTAATTAATCTCTGACAGACAGTGTGTATAATGAGAGGCTGGATATAGCGTCGAGCCTGGGTGTCCCTGCAGACACTTCAGACACCACACAGCCACCTTAGCCAACTAACCTACTTTCGCTGAGAGGGACACACATACTGTACACACATGTAAAACAGGGAGATAAAGATATACAGAGCTAAGAAGGGCACACGAATAGAGATAAAGCTACACATACAGTATGTTTCCATGTTAAGATTTAACAGGAATTGATGGTTATTAGACCAAATTGCATTTTGAATCTTTATTATTATTATTATTATGATGATGATGATGATGATGATTATTATTATTATTATTATTAAGATTCACACCTATAATAATAATTCATAGCTGCTGTATAATAAGAATATGAACAAGAAATGTTTGTGGGTTGTTTTTTCTTTTCATGAATTTAGTTCAACATTTATAAGGAACAGACTTGCATAATTTTGTCATGTCTGCATTTGAGCTTTAGACTATATAAAGAAGAAGAAGAAGAAGAAGAAGAAGAAGAAGAAGAAGAAGAAGAAGAAGAAGAAGAAGAAGAAGAAGCATGAATGTGCTTAGTGGAGGACAAAAAGAAAATCTGTCCCAATTTCAGAGACAACAGAATCACAGATACCGTACCAAGACATCACCACAGAGGAAGCCCACATATATCAACTTGACAGCACTGTGCGTGTGTGTGTGTAGCCTGATGATAATATTGTGACCTAAATGTTTTGGAACATTAAATTGGTCTGAGCTTTTATTTAAATAACCAAAACAAGCAAAAGTTTTCTTTTAGGTTATCGCAGGTAAATTTAGGGATAGGTTTAGATGTGGCACAAAATTAATTAGCTGCAGTGTCAGTAGAAGGTCCATATCAGGAGAATAAGACAAGCACTGTGTGTGTGTGTGTGTGTGTGTGTGTGTGTGTGTGTGTGTAATGGATTAACTCATTGCTAGCGAAAGCTGAACATTTTAAGGCTTTATGTTTGAAATCTTTATGTACCCAGGCGCAGGAGGAAATGATGTAATTTTGGTAAATATCAACATTTAAAGTAATAATTAAACATTAATTATCAGTTCGAATTGTTACTTTTGACTAAGACAGTTTCAGACAGTAACCTAGAAATCGACTTGAAAGCACCAGTCATGTACCACGGCTTGGATGGCTGTCCCGTGTCCACACATCACCACAGGAATAATACTATACTAAATAAATATACTAAAACTAAAGCTGGTGCATCGATACCAATTGGCTGTTATGTATTGCTGACTGATGCTAATGATGGGCAGCAAAAAATATTTTTTAATAAATTAATAAAAGATTTAATATTAATAACAAAACTGAAAAGCAAACAAATAGAGCTCATTAAGCTCCGCTCAGACTCGCACAGAATAAAAAACATAATCTAGCTGAAGTAAGGTAGTGTTCCATAGTAGCAGTAGTTTCAGTGGCAGATTTGGGTATGACTGATATGTGCAACTGCCAAGGGCTACATTTTGCCAGGAGCAGTACAGGGCACTCCAGAAAATTGTTTTTTTTTTCTCTTATTAATTTTCATGTCACATCATTGATAGCATATCACCATGCTAATTTATGTAGTGTTCAGTACGTTCACCTCACAGCAAGTGTGTCCTTCGTCCAAGTCTCGGACCCAGCCAAGGCGTCCCCTTTGCATGTTCTCCCCATGCCTGCGTGGTTTTCCTTACATGCATATTCAAATAATTAGCTGTTTCACAGTGTCCCTACGTGTGTGTGTGTGTGTGTGTGTGTGTGT
>JBCNYG010000002.1:4090760-4101848 GCA_039654305.1 Porochilus rendahli | reverse complement strand
CCGAGTACTATAATAATTACCTTCATACCTACAATAATAACCGAGTACTATAATAATTACCTTCATACCTACAATAATAACCGAGTACTATAATAATTACCTTCATACCTACAATAACAACCGAGTACTATAATAATTACCGGGGTTCCTGTGCTCGCCCGATTGGCCGTGTCCTCACCCGCGCTGTGCAGTGCAATCGGTTCGCATGAATGACCGCCCGCTCATAGGCATCCTCACCAATATCACTGACTCCGTAAATGTAATAAATAAATCAATAAATTGGTGAATGGCTGAAATCTCAGTGCCAGCTCGTAACCATGCTGTTACTCAGGGTGCAATGGCGCTTTCATAGCAACGTGTGCGCAGTCAACAGCGCCGATTACATTACGAAAACCGGCTCTCGCTGCAGACCGCGCTCTAATCAACTCCGAGGACTAATTTTCACATTATAAACAATTCCCTGCATCACCTCTGTGCAACATTTCCCTCGGGGAACTACGGTCTTGAATAATTCGTCACATAATGTTTTTGTTGAACTGGAATGAACACAGTTCTTACTTTTTATACAAATAAATACAATTCTGAAACAAAAATTATAACTGAATCCTGTTTTGGTCACAACTTGATGAAGAGCTAGGAGGGTGGGGCGACAAACAGAACGGTTACTTGGAATAGCCTTGTTGATGCTGAAACGTGTTGTGTTTACGGACCAGTTCAGCCTTTTCTGGCCGAGCGTAAGTTTGAGCACAGAGCTGGGGGGTCACGTTAAAGGGTGTCCTGGATGTCATCAGGCAAGATGTCTTTGCGTTTTAACACAAATGTTGACATCAGATGATTACCACAATCTGAAAATAAAAATAGAAGTTGCATGGCGAACTGAACGGCGTGTCTGCTCTTTAGATTTCCTCATTAAATCCCGCTATTTCAAATAACTCACCAAATGGCTTCTTCGTGTCTTTGGTGCTGCTTGCCCCTCCCCTTTTGACTTGGGGAATTGAATGCTGAATGAGGCTCGTCCTGCCCGAGTCTCTGCCTGACCCCTGTTCGCATTCTCATTGGAGTGCAGTGCAGCCACACTGGATACGTAGTGGCGAGCAGTTATACACCACCACTGATTAAAAAGGTTCCTAATAAAAGAAGTAAAAAATTACTTGTCTAGAATTTTTGGGTGAACTTGTGTTTTCACTGTTTTTGTTTAATAGCCATACTTTTTATTTTATTTTACCCCCCCAGCTCTGTGCTCAAACTTACGCACGCCAGACTTTGCATGGCAGGAGAGAATTTTTTTAAACAATAATATTATAAGTTTTATCTGTTTTAAGTCCACAAGGTACATTTTAACAGATCAGTCGAACGTATAACACAGTTTTTCACGATTTACTTTACTGTGTTGATGAAACTTGAACAGGAGATAACAATCCAGCTTATGACATCACAAAAAACATTTTCTTATTTCTGTATAATAAACTATTTATAAACCATATGATTTAAGCTTATAGAAGTGATAAAGTGTGCATGGTGAAAAATATTTTTTAAACAAATATAAAAAACCCTGCTTTTCTTACTTTGGAAGTCCAGTAGTAAATCCAAGTGAGTGCTTCCTGTCATGAACTCTGCACTAAAGAGATTTGTTTTCGAAGCTGTTGCTGTCACGGCTTCAGGAATAGTGTAGCAAAGCAACAAAATAAAATTGAACTCCATTCACCATCGCTTTCATATTACTTCAATTCAGGGGCAGAAAAGGCCATTTCAGGCTTCGGTGCTTTTTGCCCTTTCCAATTTGCTTGAAAATTTCTTAATTAGTTGCACACTAATGTTTTCATGGAGTGCAGTTATCCTTGCTTACAGCATGTAATTTTCATGGCGTTGTGTTTCAGTAAACTTAAGCAACAAAGCATTTAACCAGGCTGTGTAGTCTTTAGCACGTCCGCCTCACTGCAAGAAGGTCCTGGGTTCGATTCCCAGCTCGGGCGTGTCTGTGTGGAGTTTGCATGTTCTCCCTGTGCTCGGGTGGGTTTCCTCCGGGTACTCCGGTTTCCTCCCACAGTCCAAAAACATGCACAGTAGGCTAATCAGCTGTTCCAGATCACCCCTAGGTGTGAGTGTGAGTGCGAATGGTTGTGTGACTGTGTGTGTATGTGGCCCTGCGATGGCCTGGCGAGCTGTCCAGGGTGTACCCCGCCCTTGCTCAGAGTCGGCTGTGATGGGCGCCAGCCTCCCCGCGACCCTAATAAGGAATAAGCGGTTCGGAAAATGAATGAATGGATAATAAAAATAATGAATTAAATATATTGTTCTGGTTTTTTTTAATTATGCTTATCATTACTTCTCACATTAAGCTGCAACCTAGTTCATATTTCATTATTCTGTCAAGCATTCGTCTAACACAAATCACCAAATGTCACCTTAATAAGAAAAAAAAAAAAAATAAAAAAAAACAGAACTCCTCCTTTCATTAATACTTACTAGTGAAGTTCAACTGGATGGTAACAACACAAATACAAATTCAATTTGCTACTTTAAAAGTAAACACACATGCACACACACTCCTACACCAGAGCAGTTAGTAACATTACCACAGTTAAAGTTGATTGCCCCTATGAGCTCCAGGTAGGTGTGGATTCGTCCGATGCAGTTCACATCACCGCAGTTCTTCAAGCCTGGACGCACTGATGTCTTATTTAAATACTTGGGTTTGCTCTTCTCCCTAACACACACACACACACACACACACACACACACACTTGTAATGGCATGTTACAATCGAATTTACTTTATAAATACATCAGGATGCATCCTACGCTCACCACCGGTCCAGGATGTAGTTGCGGATTTTCAAATATCGTTCAGGAGTTTTTGAAAGACGACCCTCAAAGAATTCCGGGATGGCCTGCTTTTCTTCTTCTGTGATGGTGCTTGTGTCCAGTGTTACTTCCTGTTCAGGCGGCTTCAACTCCTCTTCCTCATCCTGATACTCTGTGTCTTCTAGTGGACACTCCTCTGCTTTTTCTACAAACAGCAACATTAACAGGCAAAAAAGGTTGTAGCTTACAACAATGCTTTTAAAAAAACCCATTTTCCTGCTGAAGAAAAAAAAAAAAAAAAAAAAAAGACATACATGGCTGATAGATAAGCAGTAACTACCTTCAGCACAATCATCTTCATGCTGGGGTTGTGTCATCGTGTCCCAGGACTGAATATGATCTCCGGGTTCTGGCTCGGCCACTCTGTGAGAAGTGCTGCTGTTCTCCTCGGCCTGATACGCCTCGGAAGGTGTATCGTACGCCTCAGATTCTTCCAATCGCTCGGAGACCTCAGTGTTTATTACGCTTGAAGAGAACATGCTTTGAGTTTGTCCTCTTTGTTCTTCAGGCGAGTTTAACGCGTTGGGTTCTTCCCTGAAATCTAACTGCCTCTCAGGCTGACTCGCATCATCGCTCAGATCATCGGTGATGTCCACATCCTCATCGTCAGACAGTCGTTCGATACGTATGGCGTTGGTTAGAGCAGAAGTCTGAGGCTGGACAGCCGGAGGGCCAGATTGAGATGGTAGCGCATGAAGCAATGCACTCTGGGGCTTAGTGGAAGACACTTCAGCTTTAGCCTTGATGATTAAAGTCAAATACAAATACAGTCATATTAAAATCGATAAAGCCAAAATTGATTAATTTAATATCTTGAGAAGGTACGTTGTCTGTGCTGTTATTCCGAACCTTGTTCTTGAAGTACTGCCTGGCGTAGTTCTTCACTTGAAGAACAGTCCTCGTGCCGATCAGCTTTGCGATTTTAGTCCACCTCCGACCAAACTGAGCCTAAAATCACAGCAGTGTTGCAGTCTTAAGATGACTATGTGCAAGCTGTTACATGGTTATAAAACAAAGCGGAAACAAGAACATACTAATCCTTTCTCAAAGAGATCTTTCTCCTCTTGTGCCCAACGAGCCGGCACGCCAGAGCTCTTCACTGGTGACCTGTGAAGGGTTAAACACTAACTTTCTACACAACTGCTCATGTAACAGACTCAATTTATTCAGCAATATCACCGATAGCACACGAAATCAAAGCATTCCAGACAATCATCTCACAAAACACAAAACCCATACGCTTAGTTCTTTACTCACTTTTTTACTTTATGTTTTTCATCAGTCCATGCCACTTTGGGAACCTTCTTTCCAGTAAAGTAGTACGTAAAACAAAGTTAAGGATGAACGTGTGCAAAAATTATGACGGCTAATAGTGAATTTCAGTTATTTTGTTTAAGGATATTGTTCTTCCAGCAACATGCTCTCGATTATCTCTCTGTTCTCATCACTGATTGTATTATCCAGGGTCCAGGGCTGAAAAAGAAAATCATGACAACATTATTTCATAGTCATTTGCCAAAATGCTTAATCCTACTAGGGTCCAGCATCAGTTCTGGCTGAAGGTGGGGTACACCCTGAACAGTTTACCAGTCCATCACAGTGCAACACACACAGCCATTCACACTAAGACTTACACCTCGGGGCAATTTGGAACAAACAATTTGACTAATATGTATGTCCAGACTGCAGGAGGAAACCAAAGGTACCCAGAGGAAACCCACTCAAGCACAGGGAGAAGATGCAAACTCCACACGGAAACTCCCTTTCCAAGTCCCAGCCTCGAACCCAGGACATTATTGCTGTGAGGCGGACGTGATAACTACAACACCACCATACCGCCCTTCACTACAATATAAGAGATCCAGACAGTGAGATACGGAATCCAGGGAAGAGATGGTGTTCTAGTGCTTTTGCTCAATGAAAGCTATATCTGTGACAAACTAGGATTTTCTTACCAGCCCGGCAGGGTCAGTCCTCCATGCTGACTGTAAATACTGATCTTGGAGGATCACTGCTCTGGCCAGATCACTGGAATAAGAATATTCAAGGAATTTAACCAGCATCACATAATATCCTCACTAGGATCCATGATATTAATAAAATCTAAGACGATTAACGTTAATTCCATTCTGGAAAAATTAAAACTACTCAAGCTCTAATTCATCCTTCATTTGGTTAAAATGTATGGCTAAATAAATAAAAACGATACAGAAAAATAACATTAAGGCTCAGCCTCAACACCAAATGTTTTTCTACTCCCCATGTACCGAGATTAGTGTATAAACTAGTGGGTTTTTTTTAAACCCTAATCTCTACATATCAGCCCCATTAGGAGCACAGCCTTACTGTCGAGTCATTACTGGGCCATAACTAAAAACTATCATCCATAATAAACCTTAAAAAAAATCAGAGGAGGATTTAAAATGCATGCTTACCCATTATCTCCATCACATTCGTCTCCTTCGATGTCAACAACATCAACCTCGTCCGCCATGTTGGAAAAGATCAAAAGCAAAGTAGCAGAGAGATGAGCTTTCTTCCGGGTTGCGTTTTTCACACTGACACCGTGTGGCCGGGAGGTGATACTGCAGTGCAATCTAGGACGTGTATATACTGTAGTAGTACAATTCAATTCAAAATAATTCTATTCAATTAAATTCCCATACAAAATCACACGCAGTACAACATGTAGTAAAATGCTTGTTACGACTGTCCTAAAAATTGAAGAATAAAAACTATTAATATCATTATTAATATAAGTTATAGTTTACAAACAAACATGACAGCATATTATTTGATTCAACACTGAAAGGATCAGCTCTAAACATGTAATAAAGAAAGAGTTTAGCCTTTACCCTACAGTGCCAAACTTTGAACACCTAGGCTGTTAATAGGTTCACTGAAATGAGAAACAAATTCAAACTCATTAATTTTCTGAACCGCTTATTCCTAATTAGGGTCACAGGGAGACTGGCGCCCATCTCCGTCGACTCTGAGCGAGGGCAGAGTGACCCTGGACAATTCGCCAGGCCATTGCATGGCAGAAACACCCTGACGGCTAAGCAGCCTAATCTTAAGGAAAATTAGCAATGGTTCTTTTACATTCCTCTCACCACAAACAGAGAGAGACATGGCTGGCCTTTGATAGCCCAGTTAGCTGCACTGGGGGACGAACCTAAACTGACAGCCATAATAAATAAAATAGATCAAATAAGAAGAAGAATCTGTGGCATAGTGGTTAGCATGCGCGCCTCACAGCAAGAAGGTCCTGGATTCAAATAGCAGGCCTGGCAAGGGTGTTTCTGTTCTTCCCATGCTTGCATTGGTTTCCTTTGATACTCTGGTTTCCTCCCTCAATTCAAAGACATGCACATTAGGCTAATTGGCTGTTCCAAATCGCCCCAAGTTATGAGTGAGTGTGTGTGTGTGTGTGTGTGTGTGTGTGTGTGTTGTCCCTGCTTTGATCTGGTGAGCTGTTCAGGGTGTACCTCGCCTTCACCTAGTGTCAACCCTGTTAGGATTAAGCTGTTCAGCAAATGAGTGAGAATAATAATTTCTTTAAAAATATCAATAAATAAGAATCTTACCAGGAGCAAATTCCAGGCTAAGTTAGTCATTCCAATGGGAAGTGTTTTGAGACATCGTACAACCCTTGTTCTGGTAATATATACTACATGGGAATGACATGATCTGATTGGTTCGCTATCTGGGGGATAATAAGCAATTATTAAATCAGTATAATAGAGAATTACTTTGTTGAGGGGTTGTTAACCGCCAAGGCCAAAGGCAGAGTGCATGTTAGATCCACGCTGGTTAGCTGCTAGCCAGCCTGTGCATTGCTAACCCTGCCACATGACTGCATGCTTGCAACCTGAACTTTATCATTTTCATATGAAGAAATTTAAATTGTAGCTGATTACTACCTTTAGCTTGGCCAGGAGGAGGAGTGAGGCGTGGCATAATGCACGTTCAATGCTATTGACACACTGACATGCGTTTCATGTGGCCTTTACTTATTCTTTCAAGAGTTCACGTTTAGGCAGCACGTTGGTGTAATGGATAGCATGTCCACCTTGCAGCGAGAAGGTCCTGGGTTTGATTCTGTGTGGAGTTTGCATGCTCTCTCTGTTCTTGCGTGGGTTTCCTCACACAGTCTAGACATGCACAGTAGGCTAAATGGCTGTTACAGATTGTCCCTAGGTGTGAACGTTAATGATTGTGTGCAATCATTCGTGCAATGTCAGCTAAGATATGCTCCAGCATAAAGTAAGCGGTTCAGCGAGCGAGTGAGTGATGAGTTCATGTACCGTTGAGATGAATAGACCCAGTCGATTACTCATCACAACGTTGTCAAAGTTACTCAGATCCTTACGCTTGCTCATTTTTCCCGCTTCCAACACAACTTTAGTAATACACGCCACTCCTCGACAGGTGTCAGTGTAACAAAGATAATTAATATTGTTCACTTCAATACCACATCAGCTCTTCTCACTTTTCACTACATTTATCTTTTTATTTTTTTGCACCATAACGGTCATATTTTCTGGTGGAGATATATCTCTAATTATTACTATAGTAACAGCTTACACTTCCATTTGTGCTCTAAACAGAAGGATTTTCTAAATAAAGTACAGTATTATAGTGAAGATATACTTTAGGATCTTTGCTGCTGATTATCAATAATAAATATTTATTATTTTTATTTTCTTTGCCAGGTGTCTTCAGGGTCAACTCTTCACAAGAGTGCTAAGCTAGAAGTGCAATTTTTTCCAGCAAATCTTGTCTTTTATACTTAAAAAAAAAAAGTATAAAAAAAGTGACAACACAACCCACCTTTCACTGAAGGTCCTCGAAAATAACAAAAATAATTATAAACCATTCAGTCATTTTACACACTGATTGAACCTACGAGGGACACAGGGAGGTTGAGCCTAATTTTGCTAACTCGAGGCAAAGGTGGGATGTACCATGAACCATCTTGTGAGTCCATCACAGGGCCATTTTATTCATGAAATTCATGCCAGAAGCTGTGATTTGGACAATGAAGACTCCATCAGATTTTAGAAACGATCCAATTAAAATTCCAAGGATTTTTTTTCATGATTCTTGAACATTGTGCGATAGAAGAATTTTTTGGAAGTGTGCTATTACTGCAGTTCCAGCAGGGGGCGCAACATGCCCTCTGTTATTTGCACAAAGTTACATGCATATTTTCATGAAATGTCTACTAGCAGTGGAGTTTGGGACTGAAAAGATTCCATTAAAAGTTGAAGATAATCCTGATGAAATGCTGGATCCAGGATTCTTTAACATTGTGAGATAGGATGATTCTTTCTATAAGTCGGGTATTGCAGCATTTGGTTGTCATACTTTTTGGGGAGTTTTTTGACTTGGTGGAGGTTTTCGCTCTCCTGAGTGCTTTTGTACAAATATGAAGTGCTATATGTAGTGTGTGTAAGTCATGTGCAGAGCTGAGGACTACAGCATGTTCCCATGTTTTGTGCTTTACCCTCTCAAGACTTGTAACACACACATTTCAGGGAATCCAGTGTAAGGTTGTTATCTTTATTCACATTGTCCTCTAAGGATCAGCCAGGTATCCACACCCTCATAAATGTACAGATGATCAGAGTACATTACTGCTATTCATTCACTCACTCACTCACTCACACTCACACACACACACACACCTTAGTGGTCTATCCCCTACTCATTAATGTGGTGCGTACTGCATATGACCGCCTGGTGCTACAATTACACATGATTTATGCTTCATGAACATCTAGAACCTGTTTCATACAGTTACACTTAGTGTGGCATGTTAAAGGACATCACAATGTATTGCATTGCATCAGGGGGAACTAAGAGAGGTGTGGTGGAGCAGACAGGCCTGTCCCATCCCGTCCCTCTCCGGAGCAGATCAGCAAGCTCAAGCGACATTCACAAGACAACTGCAAAACAGTAACAATAGCAACATGTTAAACGAAGTAGCTAGATTTCATATGCACAGGTACATCACTCTGAGTCGTCATAGCTTACGGCGCAAAAGTCTCCGGCAAACAAATGCTGAGGAGCAGAGACGCTTTCGAAAAGAATGAAACGAAGTGGTCCTATAAAGAGCAGTCTATCACGGTTTTATGTCTAAAACTGGACGCTGTTCCTACGGAACAGCTTTTTATAAAAAGTTAAAGGATGAAAACGGATGGGAGCAGCGGTTCACCAATAGGAACCAGCCTTTAATACGCGGGGAGTTTCAGCACCTAAAATGTCGCTCGCTGCTTGTTTACTTGCGCTGGACAACCCGCACCAACGGGTTCACGCCACTTCCAGGAAAAAATGTTGTTCTGCATTGGTTCATTCCCCGCTAGTAATCCACGGGAATTGCCCCATACAGCACTTTATATGGTCATCTATGTTAAAATAAACTCCATATCGCTTAAGCCTTTTACGTTACGCACAACCAATACTCTTTAAGGTAGCGTACTTCATGTCTAATGCTTTCTACTGTTTCATTTACCTGCCCATAGACAACTGATGCAAATAACTCTGGTGCTTTGCAAATACAGTTGATTAAAGTTGTCTTTCATAAAAACAAGGCATGCACGAAAAAAAAAAAAAACACACTTGGGGAGACGACTATCCACCTGGAGACCACAAGTTCAAATCTAGCCATCGATGGCTGCAAGTTTATGGGAGGTAGTTGGCAGCATCACATGTCACAGTAGATGCACGTGTTTGCTTTTGCCGCTCCATTTGGTGGCGGTCTCATGATGGAAGGTAATAATTGATGGGTCAGGTGGAAAATCACCTCCAAAAAAGTATTTGGGTCCCACTATAGAAAACATTAGTGAGCAAAGTAGTGTTGTTTTTACTCAGAAAGAAGTTTTCTGTGCAGGGTATTGTTTGTAGATAATTCATTCGTTCATTTTCACTTTTTGTGCCCACTTTCTGTAGAATGTATTATACGTGTAATTCATAAAAGAATTCCAATGAGGGACTTAATAGCTCTCTAAAAGTCTGGGTTGATACGTGAGTGGATCTGTTACATCAGTCTAGTATCCAATGAGTGAATTTTGTGCACATCAGCACCTGATACTGATAACAGCTCAGACTGGATCAGCCCTAAATCGACAATAAAAACACCCCAAACCATCTTATCATACAGTAACCCCCTTTATTTCATACACCCAGATCCAAGCGCACATTTCTGGCAGCCTGCAGTTTTCACCTGATAATGTTTTTTCCCCACACATTTGTTCTACAAACCACTGCTACAGTGCTAACGTAGTCACCACTACATGACTTCACTATAATTATTACATTCTGCTACGCAGCAGGAAGAAACTGCTCTGCTGAACGTGTGCTGAGCTGCAGTTTTGGAGTATTTGTGGAATATTTACCTACTCAGGCTCACTGGTAGAACTTTATCTCTGTGTCCACGCAGTCAAAGAAGAGATCGCCAAGCTCCTGGCCCTCCACCTCGCCCCTAAGCATGGCT
Organism: Porochilus rendahli; assembly: GCA_039654305.1. Classification (NCBI taxonomy): domain Eukaryota; kingdom Metazoa; phylum Chordata; class Actinopteri; order Siluriformes; family Plotosidae; genus Porochilus; species Porochilus rendahli. The sequence continues at coordinate 4,091,486 of JBCNYG010000002.1, read as the reverse complement.
TCAATCTCCTGCAGACACTGAAACTCCAAGAAGCGCATAGTCTCTTGTAGAGACACTTTGCCATCCTGAGTCTCTCACACACACACACACACACACACACACACACACACACACACACACTTAACGACCATACAAATGGAGGCTACTACTCAGCTTAATCTTAATTTCACTATGACACGACCTCTTACCAGATTTGCGTCCACAGCGGCCTGGTGAGCTCGGTAAAGCTCGTGCTTCCTGTCCACCTGACGCTGGAATCGAGGCCGAGTCTTCACAGGATCATTCGATCCGTACTGCGGAGACATCACCATAGTAACGGAGCGCACGCTCTCTGAGAAGATGAATGGCTTGAAAACAGACCTGTCAAATAGGATTTCGAGGAAACACTGTAAGAAATTTTACTATTAACAAGCTGCACTGCTCGAGAAAGGCTTTTATTAGTGTCAGTAACAGGGTGTGAACAATCCCTTGATACAGGAACCTGGAGGGATCTGGGGTGGCAGTGAAGAAGTGCACGCAGGGCACGCTGGGATCTCGTGGGAGGATGGAAACCATACTGCCTGTGGTGCGAAAACCTGCCGAGTCCATGCAGACGCCACTGGGCTTGTCCCTCAGGATGCTCATCATCACGTCCGCTGTTACAGAGCCTGGAGAGAGAGAGAGAGAGAGAGAGAGAGAGAAAGAGAGAGAGAGAGAGAGAGAGAGAGAGAGAGAGAGAGAGAGAGA
>JBCNYG010000002.1:4023215-4043813 GCA_039654305.1 Porochilus rendahli | reverse complement strand
TGCGTGTGTGTGTGTGTGTGTGTGTGTGTGTGTGTGTGTGTGTGTCTGTGTGTGTGCGCACGCGTATAAAAATCTCAGTAAATAGGATTAACGTTTTTCCTGGAAGTGATGTGAACTCGTTAGGCCGGGTTGTCTGGTGATTGTTTCCTTTTGGCGAGGCGCTGCTCCCGTTGTCATCCTTTAATTTTTTATGAAGGAATTCTCTAGAAGCAGCGTCCGGTTTTAGACATAAAAGCTTGGGCTTTGTGCCAAGTAGTTCTGCCTAAAGGTCAGATAGCAGGTCGGGTTAAAGTGTTCTTTGCAGACTACTGAATTGTGTCTGGAAGGAAATTCACCACAGGTACATTTTACCAGTGCTCAGTACTACTGTTGAAAAATAATCCAGCATTCGGAACACTGCTAAGCTCATCAGTGTTGTGTCTTTCTCACCGACCAATCAAAATCAAGAAAAGGGTGGAACTTGGACTATCAAAACTCCCCAAGCCGCCATCATGCCCAGTTTACCGTGCGCACACTCTTTTTTGGAGGCATATAGATGCCTATTTCAAGCGTAGCTAATCGTAGAAACTAGTATGATAAATTGTAAAAACTTTAACATGTGACAACAATAATACTGAAGTGCTCGACAGTCAGAGAGAGAGAGAGAGAGAGAGAGGGAGAGAGAGAGAGAGAGAGAGAGAGAGAGAGAGAGAGATGGCGAGAGAGAGGGTGAGAGAGAGACAGAGACCAGGGGGTGGGGTGGGGGGTGTCAGTGGTGGTGGGTGAACAGATCTTAAAAAAATTTAAAACAATAAACTCTTGTTAAAATGATGTAGGTAGTACATATGAAACTGTTAGTATGACAACCATCACAAATTCTTTCCCACGTCCATGATTAACAGAGATCCTTTACCCCATGTGAATACATTTTTAAATGTATTCACATGGGGTAAATGAAGTAATGGGTAAATGGGGTAAATGCTCTCATACATACTTGTAGCAGAACCCAGGAGATTCTTTGACGGGTGTTCAGATGGAAGGTATCCCGGGGGGTAATCTAAGAAACGGAGGTCTGGAGTTAAGAGAACACCTTGAGTACGCTATCTAATGATTACGAAAACACCTTGAGTACGTTAGCCAATGATTACACCGGGCATCTAATGACAGGACGTGTAAACAGACACAAAACAAATACCGTTTTCTTGTTATTCAAAGCAAAATGTCGAGATAAAATCACCCTACCGTAATCCTCATCCAAGTACTCAACCCTCTCTGAGGGATACTGTGAGTCAGCAATCTCATCATACTCCTCCACCATACTGGTACCAAACACCCTGAGGACCAGGGGGAAAAAAAACAACAAAAAAAACCCAAGTCATTAATAAAAAAAAAAATGTAAAGAGAAAAGGCCAGAAAAGATGAGATGGTTAGGCTAGAATGAAATGAAAAGAAAACAAGATCAGTGTATGATAAACTATATTAAATAAACTTGAAAACAAATCACAATAAAGCTGCACGTTAATGAACAGTTCATGTCGCTACTAGCAGAGGCTCAGGCCTCGAGTATAAGAACAAATCCCATATAAAATACTGTTTTCTTAAAAAAAAAATAATTTAAAACAAACAAACAAATAAATAAATAAACAAGGGGCACTGAGCTTGGCTTAATCAAAATATTTTGTGGAAGAGATAAGTAAGTATTTAAATAAATGAGGAACAGATGAGGTAAAACAGATTCCTTTAACACAAATTTTCAAAATTATTTCCTCTTAAAAAGTCATACGCTTCCCCCAATTAAAAATAACTGGCCCGACTGCAATACAATGTGACTCAGCTGCATGCCATTGTAGAGGTTTAGTTCTGCAGTCTTACTTTTCTTTAATGGTTTTTAAAACAGCCCTCCCACAGCATACAAAGAAACTGCCTTACAGAAACGGGGCGTGTGTTTCTTCTGACCTGCTATAGGCTGGGCCCGTTTACAGGCCTCTGGCACACACAGACAAATTACTCACAGACCTTCTATTACAGCGCTAAAAAAAATCTCGGAACCTGCAAAATTAAACATCTGAGCATTTTTACAGAAAATATAAGGGCAGAGTGACATCATGACACACAGACAGACACATTAAACTGTTTGATCAATCTTACCTGATTAGACTAAGGGGGCAAAAATGTTCCGAACCAAAATGGGAGAGCAGCTCAACCTACGCAGGTTAAAAGAGAAACTGTCAAAAAGCAAGAAATCACACAATATTTACACATTTTCATTCTCAATCACAGCCAAACCAGCTTTGTGTTATATGTGCAAAGCACACGAAATTCTAATGTGTAGAAGTCATTAGAATTGTGTGAGTAAATATAGTGTAAAAATATACCACTGTCATGCTTTAATTTACGCACGGCCTGCCACCAAAGCTCGCATTATTGTGCATTTGAAGCATCTTATACAGGAGAATGCTAACCTTTATGTACTTGATGAACATCTGATGCAAGGCAGCGAGGGAGAGAGGAGAGGAAAAGAGAAACAAGAAAAGAATCAGTAAAAAAAAAAAATTAAATAAATAAAATAAAGACTGGGTTCATGCCACAAGCAAGTTTTTTTGTATTCATTGGACGAGCTTTCATACACGAATATGAACGAGCTCCTCTCTCAGACCAGAGCAATACGACCTGCATGAAAAATGAAAATGCAGAGAGAGAGAGCAACATGCGTAGCCTTGATAAATTTACGTGTAATCTGATATACACTGATTTAATGAGCAAATCAAAACATGACGGCACAAGCCTGAAAGGAGGCACGATCATGTGCATAACCTTTATTAAACAGATATTGATTTATTATGAATTGTGCTGATGTAAGATGACAGAGAAATGGCGAGTCACTAAGCCGGTTGCTTTTATATAAACAGCTCCAAGCATAACGGAAAGAAAGAGGAGAAGGCAAAACAGCACGTGTGACATTCTGCACTGCGTAATGATACAAAGCCCTTATAAAGGGTCCTGATGCGTTGAGATTTTTATTTATTTATTTTTGTTAAAGGGGGTTTTGTCTCACTGTATTTCAATCAAAAGGAGCACAAAGGATCATCTGTGGCCTCTTCGGTACAACGTAGACAAACCACGCCATCACAACACTGTCCTCGGACAACGGCATGACAACGACATGTCCCAGATGACTCATTTGTTCACAGCACTTTATATTCTACATGCTATTATGCCATATGGAAACTAGTGTCTAATGGAAAACATTCGGTGTATTAAATAACATATCTTCGTCACAGATACATAACACCTGGATCATCCACAAGTACAAAGGGGCAGACGGATAATGATGAGCGCATGAGGGTGAATGAGCCAAAGCTAAACTCTTCGTCTTACCTTAACGTATTTTGCGTACAGCTGTTCATCCAATGGGAAGCTCTGCACGGTGCGCTCATCACGTGCATGGAAGGTGCCGAGTTTGATCCACTTATTGGTCGGGTACCTGTTGAAGAGATGATTTTATCAGAAGTGAGTTATTTCAGCACACTTAGCTCAATGAAGAGTGAGGATCTCATATACATTTGCATACTGAACGTTTTTGGGATGTTCTGGAGAAGACTTTATGGAGTGGTTAGTTGTTGTTCGACCTTCCTTACAGCACGTAATCTGCATGGCATTGTTTCCACTAACTTAATCATTTCTCACCAACGTCTTGAATTTATGACGGAAAAAAAAAAATCTAACCACTCCATAAAGTCCTGAAAACTTTCAATAGGGTTCAGGTCAGGGCTCTGGGGTGCCAATACATATGTGAAAATGATTCCTCATGCGCCCTGAACCACTCTTTCATAATTTGAGTCCCCATTGTATATCCAAACCATCAGGGAAGAAAAAGTCAGTTGATGTGATAACCTGCTCATTCACTACATTCAGTTCATCAGCTAATGTCATTTTATTGCCACATTAATGTTGCTGAGCCTCGACCAGACCAACTGGAACAACAATGCCATGAAGATTACATGCGGACATCAAGAATAAATGCTCCATCAAATTTTACAATGGCTGCGAGACCCTGTGGCTTATTGAAGTTATGTGGCCATTAGAAGATCATGTGACGGGAAAGAATAAACAATGGACTCATCAGGGAATATGACCTTACTCCAGTCTTCTACATCCAATCCTTATGCTCTTCAGCAAACTTCAGCCTGCCTCCTCTTTCTTCTTATAGGCGAAGGGCTTTTTTTCCATTAGCTTTGCATGACTTCAACCCCGTCCGGAGGAACCTGTTTCAAACCACCCTTGTGGTGCACTTTACCCCAGCTGCCATTACATATTAAAATATTTGGTCCTCAGGGCAGGGAGCATTTGATTTACACAACACTTGGTTTGTTCCACTCTCAACGTTCACTTTGCATGTTACCAAGCTAATCAACACCACCTCATATTTAAATGAACAGAAATATATGGAACATAAGCAGACTATTTAAGGTGAGAGGACTCGTTGCAGAATAGAATTTTCTGCATGCACAAGTATGATCAGTCATCCACCAGTAAAAAAACTACTGCTAATAATTTATGAGAAACAAGGGTCATCTTTTAATAGATAGACCACAAAGTCATGGAAGATGTTTTCTAGAAAGCGGAGAGTGTTCGGACTGTACAGATTTTGAGTACTGGCCTAAATTTTGGGAGGGTTTATAAATCAAACCTGTCAAACAGAATAAACAGAAAAAAGAAGAGTAGAAGCAGCAGTGAAAAAGGCACGAGGGAGAGATGGAGTGCAGTGGAGGTGGTTGTGGCAGTGAGCTCATCTATTCCATCATCGAAGCAAAGAAATAAGATGTACAGGGTTATGGGCTACGACTCAAGTTCTCCCTTAAACACGTTGTCAGTGCTGCTTCTATAATTACAAAAAATCGGAACGTCAAACGGTCATGACGAATTCATGAACAATCATGAAGTGATTTTATTGATAATTAGATGAGCGACGCAGGGCTCAAGTGTTTGGTTTGAAAACTTACCAAGAGCGCAGTGTACACACCTAAAGCAACAACACCTCCTGGCTCTGCACCTCTTTTCACATTAAAATGTCTTTCAGCTCAAGAGCTATGCCTATTTATTTACTGAGTCCAAACTGATGGGGGATTTTATTTTTGGCAAACACGATCACAATCACACTACAGTGTGAAGCAACACTTCACATGAATCAACCTTGAAGCAAATTATTGTCCGAATTCAACACGGACCAGACCGCACAGTAAAAGATAAACTATTATGTGACTACAATTTTAGTAAGTAAACTGATTATTTTCCAATTTATTCTCGAGTACCAAATTCATATTGTCCATCTTTTCCACCTCTGTACGACGCATCAAACACATTTGTTTTTTCAGTCCTGCCTTTTTCACACACCCTTCAGCTTTGCATCTCTTTCAATACATGCAGTGTAAATATAAATATCAATCAACAAAATAAAAAACATTAGGGGAGCAAAAGCACCACTGAAGATCAATATCTGTTACAAGCAGGCAAAGGTTTACCTGTCACTTATTGACACCAGGAAATCTTTTGGCGTGGAGGAGAAGAGTTCAAAATTCGCAATGTCCAGCTGCTTCACCTGGATCGGCTCACAGAGCTCAATTACAAACCTGAACAAACGTAAAAGGTATGACAAGATTAGACTTTTTTTTCCTCAAGTCTGTCCTGCTTGAAGAACTGCCCTGGAAATCTCTTTTTTAAAAAAGATGAGGTGAAAAAGCACTAAAGTCTTTGGTGAAGAACAGTGTTGAGGTCAGAAATGCCATGAGAAAGGTCACAGAGGAAAGCACAGGCTGATTCAAACTGACAGGAAGGCAGAGTTAACTCAAATACCCACTGCTGTAAGCCATTAGGTCTGAAGTGATACATTTTGTGCATTTGGGTGGCTAAAGACCTTCGGTGTTGTCTTTGTCTGCTCAAAGCAACCTGTCTATTCTCTCCCTGACTGTGCTTTAATCTATTTTTGTTTAATCATGAGACCATTCAGGATAAATGGGGCAGGTGTTTTAGAGGTTAGGGTGCTGGGCTCATGATGAATCTGAGTTTAGACCCCACATTTATACCCCCTGGGCCACATGTGTGCCTCTTTCCACCCAGCAGTATAAATAGGTCGCAGTAAAATATACTGGGAAGGTAACCTGTGGTAACCTGTGATGGACTAGCGCTCCACCCAGGAGGAGTTTAACTTCTACTCGCTTCACACTACAGAAACTGGATAAGCTCCAGCCTGATGAGGCGGTAGGCTCGGGTGTAAAAAGCCCACTTTACCTCTGTTAATTCCAGAGGCTGTTGTGCAGAAAAATCCCAGGATATAAAATCATCAAACCAGGACGCCAGGAAGTAAAAGCCCACTTTGCCCCATTTTGATATGTGATTGAACATTGAGTGAAACTCTTGACCTGCATCTCTGTGATTTTATTTTTTTGTGCTGCTGTCAAATGAGTGTTTATAGACAAACAATAACATTTTTATAACATTATATAACTCCATTATTGGAAACATTACAGTTTTTGGTCATATAAATTAAAAGTAATATTAATGCCACCAAATGGCACTAAATTATCGTAGTATAAAGACATTACAGCTCGAGACTCTAAAACAAAAGACCTGCAACAAGGTGCACAAACATCAGCCCAGAGATTCCAGATTAATGCTGTGGCCTTTCGCGACTGGGAATCCATGGGAGCTAATTGGCCGAGCTCTTACGGGAGGGAGGGATGGCATATGTTCACTTCCCTCTCACTCACACCAGTCACCAGCGATTATGGGCGTCTGTAAGCTCATTTGTACAGGGAAAATTTGCATGCGCTGCAGTTGGCAAAGTGGGAGATGGCAGTACTGTGTATCCCGGAGGGGACGGGTGCATGCTTATGCCCCTCCCTGGTTGGTGGTGGTCGTATGATATGGAAGGCAAAATTTATTGGGTGGAAATTGGACTAAAATTAGGGGTGGACCTTTAACTCTTTTCAACATTTCAAGTACATATTATGCAAAATAAGGTTTTGGTTTATTTCTCCATTTTGAAGTGTGATGCCGTTGCTTGCCACAAGTAATTGTGACAAATTGTTAGTGTCTGTCCTTTTGATTCAAGCCACTGAACTCAATACAGAGTGGAATGGACATGACTGATTGGTTGAAGTTGAGTCAACATGGAAATTTCACCACCATTTTGGAACACTGCACTGCAGATATCACCCATCCGCCAGAAATCATTTCCAATCAAAATATACTATAAATATATAAAATATGTACATATACACACTAAGGGCGAAACCAACTGCCTTGTCAAGAATATATGTTACTTATATTTTTTATCATTTTATGACTTAAATTTAAATATGCATTGACAGATGACAAAAATGTAACAATCATAAAAGTTGCAGATAAGCATCACTGCTGGACATCAAACTCAAAGTCCCTCTCTTACCCTTTCTGACCACGTCACCATTCGGAAAGGCAACAAATTATTGCTTGGGATATCCGAGTCAGCCACGCAGCAAGTCAACTAGTCAGTCAAGCAGAACTCGTAACCCAGTGTACTCATTGGTTACTCAGTGACGAGAGGTTGGCAACCATTATGGCAGAGTTCGTTGAATATTGTGTGCACCCCAACCTCAATCATTAGAATCACCATGATGAGGTCATACAATGCCATCATAATGACTAGTGAAGGCTTTTGTGACTCCCGCCCAAGTGTGAATGACTACGGGTTTCACAGTGTTTTGTGAAGGCTCAAAACCCAAACCCCTTTATATGATCACAGTGAAATAAAATCCATCCCAGATCCCAGTCTATAGATCCACCTTCCTTTCTCAGTGCTTCATCTAACCAAAGCCACTCACCAGATCTTATTACTGCAGGGGTTGAGCATGTAAAGATCCATATTCTCCATTAGAATAGCAGAAGTGCTCTGGAGAAAAACAGAGAACGAACACACACACACACACAGCGAATCAGACATCCATGTCCATATGCGCACACAATTACATTTAGATCGCTGCGTTAGTGCTGTGGTTACATCATTATACATTTCACCTACTTTTCAGCTAGAGCTAGATTAACTTTAAAATATGCATTGGCCCCAGCGCTGCCTTACCTTTGCCTCATTGTTGGCTGCGAGGATTTTGGCCCCACACTCCACAGATGCGTAATTATTCTTAAAGTTCTTCTGGATCTTTTTCACTGGGTGGGGGCCACCGTTGGATGAGGTATGCAAAGTCTGGCCTAGAGCAAGAGGCACACAATGACACGATCATGACATTCAAGAATTTGAGTAAAAAAAATCTTTAAAATGAAAAATACATAAGTGAACCCCTAACACCAGTGTGACACATTCCTTTTTAAAATTACTCACTGGTTACAATAACACATTTAAAACCTTGAATATATCCCATCACACCTGCATAGGGAATTAAGCAAAGTTAAAATCATGAGGAGTGACAGCTGGTAGATAATCTGTGATGTCTATAAGTGACCCCGTCACTGAATTCGCATGAACATGACTCGCGCGAAAACTAATATTACTGAACACAGACAAGGTAAAGAATGTATAGAGTCACTGTCTCTGCCTGGTAACCTAGTTCTTCAGCAGTGTGTGCTGTACCATGTGTATGTTTATAGTATCATCTCTTTACACTCGCTTAAACAACAGCCTTGCCTGACTTGTTTCCTGTTTGTCTTTTAATGCGCATTTTTAAAAAAATCTCAAACTACAGACCAACAGCTTGGATACAATCTTAGATATAATTCAAATACATTTAGGACTGATTCTTTTAAATGACTTTCTTCAGCTGCTTTAAGAACAAAAATAAAATGAACATTTTTAAGGATGAATTTTTCTAAGGTGTAAAACTACATGCATTCCCTTGTTCCTTGTTGAGTCTGATGTGTTTTTCAGTTGTCCGTCTGAGAGTCGTGTTTCATGACAGATAGAAATCCTTTAAAATCTATATAGAAATTTACACCTGAAGCATTTGTCTGTATTACACCCCGTATTAGTACAGGCAGATACTTTTACACTTCACATTTCCATGAGTAGAAATAATTGTAAGTAATTGTAAATGTGTATTGTTACACATCAATGTGTAGTCACAGTATCAACTGTGTAGCTCGCTATATATTGTATCTCAGTTGTGTTACACACACAGGAAATCTTTTTTTTTTTGAGGCACGGCCTGTAATTGTAGTGGTTTGTTGTTGGGCTCATGTGGGTACCAATCCCCATTAGACCCCCACCGTGCTAAGACTCAGTAAGGTCCACCCAGCAGTATAAATAGGAACCAGTAAAAATTCTGAAATGTAACCGGCAATCCAAAAGGAACTGAACTCTGGAAAAGCTCCAGCCTGATGAGCCACTAGGCTCAGGTCTAAAAAGTCTAACAGACTTACCTTAACTGAAAGTTGGGGTGAATGAGCCTACAAATGGAATACATTTTAGGAAAGATTTTAAAGTAATATTCCCAATGAACCAAAATAAATTAATTCATATTCCATATAAGGTATGATCAGACATTACAGTATTACAGGTTTAGTTTTAGCACAGGGGTGTCTAATCTTATTCGCAAAGGGCCGGTGTGGGTGCAGGTTTTCACTTAAACCAAGCAGCAGCCACACCTTCCACCTGTTTCAATCACTGGTCTCAAAAACAATTTAAAAAAATTGTTGCAGCAACTAGAAAGTTAGCATCATCCTTAACAGACACACTAAATGTGTTTGCTTCTCAGTCAATATCGGCTACGTAAAGATAAACAGGCAGAAGAGAAACTACAAAAAAGAAACTACAGGGTTACTGATACTCTTACACCCCCCAGATGTGGTACTTTGTGTACTTTGAATTCTCACTTCCCTCACTGGTGCAGTTTCAGTGTGACCCGGACCTTCTGTTGCATTCTGAAATTACACATCAGGAACAATAGCGATGCGAAATGTAACTTTATGCCCTGGGCTCACTTCCAGTGTAAATTAGGCTTCACCATCGACCTGGATCTGCTTCAGTGAGTTTGACCAGTCTATTAAGGAAAACTCTGAAATTCAGTGTGTGAGTGTGTGTGTGTGTGTGTGGTTGTGTGTGCGTGCATGAGGTAATGCTCCTTTACTACACTCTGCATGCTCCACTTCCTAAAATAATCACCTTAAGCCCAAAACTACAGGAGGAGAACAGGAGGAAGGAGCTTAAGATATAAGACTTAAAAGAAAAAGACATAAATAATTTTTTAAGTGTGATTTACTATTTTTAAAATGTTTTCAGATACGTGACAAAGTAAAGCTGAAAGCAGCATAGTCACTTTGCAAAACAGCTCTGATAGTTTCCGCATGTCTCTCTGACTCTATCACAGGAGCTGAATGTCATTCTTCCAAAAGATATACTGGCAAGGAATTTTGATAAGTGTGGTATTAAGAGCCAATGTCGTAGTTGACAAACTGTCACATGTCTTCAGTTATATTAAAATCTGAGTTGAAATACAGCCACTTCAGCTGCCTTCAGAGTGAAACCTGCCAACCGGACTCTCTTATCTGATCTTCTCTTACCATTTTGATCCAATACCATGATAGCGTGTCCTGTTCAGAGTTTCTAAACACCACAGAGCATGGCAGGATTCTTAAAAACATTCACACTCAGTTTTCTTGAATTCTCTTGTTCATTTGTGACGTAGACATGTACTGAGAGACTGTTTAAAACATGAACGTACACGATAGAGCCAAAAGGTTGTGGACAACTATATACCACACCAATGCGTTCGTGTTAGACATCTCAATCCAAGTTTAGTGTCTGTGCTATTAAAAGAACCCTCACTCTTTTAAGGGGGCTTTCCGTTTTTGGGTTTGTTCAGTGCCTCTATTCATTCATTGTATTCATTCAGCCATGGGAGCACAGGTGAGATCTATTAGGGACGTTTTGGTGAGGAGGTCTGGGGGACATTCTGCATTACTGTTCAGTGGGGATGAGATCCACGTTCTGTGCAGGACACTCTCTGATATCCTCACGGAGCTTGCTTGGTGCACAGGAGCACTGTCATGCTGGAACAGGCTTGAGCTTCTTAGTTCCAGTGAAGAATGTAATTTGACAGAATACAAGAAATACTACCCCACACATGGGTGTGATGATCAGTTGTCCACAAACTTTTGGCCATATAGTAGCATTTCTAGGTACAAGTATATGAATAAATACTACACAATACTGCTGCAGGAACAGTGGGGGGGTGTTCGTATGTGCACTTGTATTGGTGAAATATTCGCTTACTTTTCTTCTCCTCCACTTCCATCACTTTCTTCTTCCATTCATCAAAGGTAGGGATGTCCTCTTTACCAGGAACAGGGGGATCAGTCCCTCCTTCTGTTTCAGCCACCTACCCACAGCACAAGACAGCGTTCGGAAACAAAAGCAGGACAAGGTTATATCCTGACAGAGCTATGAGGATTTTAGAGCTGTGACATTTCGGAGGATTCGAGCTCCCGTTTCTGATGAAACAAAGCCACGGATATTAATTTGCACCGAGGCTCGATGCCCAGGAAGTGAGCGTGAAACTCTTACATAACTGCATTACGGAGGGGCACTAAGAGTTTCCACTCTGAACAATGTAACCTATCAAAACGTATCACAGTATAAACAGTACACGCTCTCAGCAGCACTTTCACACATGAAAAGGATCAGACAAGGAAATGGACTGTAAGCTTGTCTGGCTAGAGAAAGGTTTTTAGGTATTTATGAATGAAGGAACACTTCAAACACTACTTATATATATAATTATAATAATAATTAATAATAATTTATTATTCAGCCAAATTCTAATCGAACTGTAGGATAAAAACCTGTTCAGAATGAAGAACTCGGGCCATCAACAAGTCAGCCATCAACATCCAACCATTAAGGTAATGGAGGCCCCTTTACACGCAAGGGGTTTTTCTTAAAAGAGGAAACTAAAAGAGAATTCCCCAACCCCCCACATTGCTGCTGATTAAAACGGAAAATAAATATCTATGCCTTGTTTTCATGTAATGAAGGGAGTGTTCCTAGTTGCTACTTAAACACACTTGTAATACACAATTTTGTATGTGTAGTTACCACTTTCTGGTCCTCTGAGGGGTGTGAGGCATTGACTGTGTGCTCCAGCTCAGCGAGGTCCGGCTCAGCCGAATCCAGAGAGGCAGTCAGGTCAACATTGGTCCCTGGACCCTGATTCTCCACCGATTCCTCCAAAACACTAAAAAATAAAGAAAGACAAAAAAAGGTGTAAAAAAAACATAATTATTATTGTGATTCTCTTAAAAAACTCTATATTTGGGGGAAAAAGCGCGATAGAGTTGAATGGGGGGACGACGACAATCTGCTTCAACAGCTTCCGTCACCTCACTTTCCAGCTGTAACCAAGACACGCTGGTTGTTATGAGCAGTTATAAGCTGGGTAGCTGGCAGGAAGCTCAGTACTCACCTGCCGAGTGTAGAGCCAGAGGTAAGGAGTTGGTTGGAGAGGGCCACGGAGCCCACCTCACACTGACTGGCACTAGAGTTCTTTAGTGGGGCACCAGCACTGGCAATCTCTACTGCACTAAAGGGAAAAATCATATGCCAATCATTTACCGAGAGAGAGAGAGAGACAGAGAGAGACAGAGAGAGTGAGATACAGAGAGGGAGAGAGAGAGAGAGAGCACAGTGAGTTGGAAGAGAGAGCACAGGAAGAGGAGGAGTCAAGACAGGGGAAATATCCAGGGTCCAGGACGGCTTCAGACAATTCAGGAGGGAAATGATGTCTCGAGATCTGCGGACAGTTGATTTTCCTGGAGCAAGCCTATTCGCTGATCACAAAGCCAGAAGAGTAGAGACTGTAAAGTCTTGCCTCTGCCTACTACAATGGCAAGTTAGAGCAGGAATTGCTAATCATGATGTCCAGGCTGGTCCATACGAAACAAAGTCCATTCACAGATTTGAACGAAGCTGTAAAGCTCCAGCTATTATGAAACCCAGTCACAAGAGCAACACACAATACTGCTGATGTGGGTCAAGGTAACGCAACAAGCCAACATTCAAATTAGGCGTACAATCAGAGCAAGTTCCGCGCTGGGAAAGAATGTGTATTTGCAGAGCAACCTTCGTATACAAATAACCTACAGGAAATTAGCTGCAGTTAAAATAAACAAATTAATGAATTAAACAATTGAGACCATTCCAAAGCCAAATTAATTTTCCAAGAGGTAAATAGCTTGTTTCTCCATCTGTTCCTCTGTTGCTTGTGTACTCACCTAGAGGGGCTTTCCAGGGAAGTGTGTGAGGTAGACGACTCTGGTTCTGGTTCATTCCTGGAATCGGGGCTGATGTCCCCAGGGTTAGTGTTTGGGTCTATGTGGAGATCTGTGGATGGTTCAGCAGGAAGAGGAGGAGGAGGTGAAGGAGTATCATCATCATCAGCAGCAGCAGCAGCGTGGTCTGGAGAGGGTGAAGCCTTAGGGAGCTCTGCCTCTGTTTGTGGTGGAAGTGCTGAGGGTGACGGTAATGAGGATGGTGGGGGTTGTGTCTGAGCTTGCTGCTTTGATTGCTGCGTTTCCAGCACAATATGAAGCTCTTCCACTGCTGGCTCTACTATATCCACAGCCTGGAAAGAACAGAAACAAATTAGCTGCCTCCATCCATCCATCCATCCATCTCTTATCTAAACCATTTTTCGAAGTTGGAGCCAATCCCAATTGACGTCATACAAGAGGCAGTGGTATAACCTGAACAGGGAGCCAGCATATCGCAGGGCTAACACAGACACAACCAACCATTCACATTCACACCTATGGACTATAAAGAGTCACCAGTTGACCTAACATATCCATCAAATTCACTACAAATCCAAGGAGTTAATTTGTTATTAAACAGCAGTTAGAATGGTCACAACAAATGTTTATAGAGTTCACAAGCACTATAAATACCCATGAACTCTCCAGAGTATACCTACATATTCATATATCCATATATATATATATATATGTCAAAGAAAATTTTTTTTGAAAATATTTATCAGTGGGCCGCATTCATAAATATGTAAATCTTTCAATAAATAAAAAAAGAAATCTATAATAGTTTTTCTGCTGCATCAATTCGTCACAGATATGTGCGGAAGCTTTCGTGATTAAGGACTCTGTTCATAGCTGAGAACAAATCACAGATAAGAAAATTTTAGTGAACGTCAGAAAAGTGTGCAAGTGAAATTTAAGAATGAATTTCTTCGTAAGAACAGTTGGTGAATGAGGCTTAATGACCTCAATGGTCAAGACAACTTCATATAATTAGCCACTAAAATCAGCCACTAAAAAGACAAACAAAAACAATATACAAACAAACATTTCTCTGAACACAAAGTTTAGAATTCAGATTTTAGGCACCTTTTCAGATTTGTGTTCTGCTACATCTTGAACGAGTTGCTCCTCTAGTGCAGCATTCTCTGTCTCCAACCCCACAATGTACGATAACGGTGTTTCCCATTCCTCCTCAACCTGGCAGGATGATTTATTAAAAAAAGAAATAAATAAAAAATAAAGTCAGTAGGAAAATACAATGCTTGCAGAAGCTCATGATGAATATTAAACAGAGACTATTTCTGAGCTCCACCTCAGCGTAACTTAAGTACGTACTTTGCTGGTTGACATCACCCAAAAAATAAGGACCCGGGAATTTTTTTAAGGATTCTTTAACATTGTGAGATAGGACAATTTACATCTGGACTTTTACCACAGGCCCAACAGGGGTCCTGTGCACCTCATTTTTTCCCCTGCTTGGCAGAGGTTTACCTCTAAATTTGTCCATTACTTTTTTCCAGAGGTTTGCAGGTGCAATGCTATAGTTTGTTAATAGCAGAATCCACACCCACATCAAATTAAAACCCAAATAAGGCTATCTGCAGCACTAATGACTGATACAGGCAGGAATGTGATGCTGGCTTTGGGTCTCAAAGACCTTCATCGCCTACTTAAACTCCTGTACACTTGCTGAGTCGTGCAATAATAGTCAATCGTCTGAAAAACACAACAAGGGGAATGGCAAGGTTGTTGATACCAAATTTCCAGGCACAATCTCTACGGTTTACACAGAATGGTGTGCAAAACAAAAACCGTTCTCTCATCCACTGACAGTCTCAAACGCCTCGATGAGTGAGATTACATCTGACAGTGAGGCTGCGGTAATTCGGACACTCAGAACACCCGCGTTGAGAAGAAAAGTATCTCAAAACGCAAAAGACACAACACTGACGTCTTCGTCATAGTCTTAATACAACTGTAAACATCTCTCCCAAGTGCATACGTCACTATCACAAGAGCCGGACAAGAACAGGACTTCTGAAAACACTCCAAGTAACTCCAAGGCACACGAGCATACCCTTGCTTTGTCGGCTTGTGTGTGCTCAAGGAGGCAAAAAGCAGAAAAGCAAACAGCACCCACTAGGTTTACTTTACAAATAAGCCACATGACCAAAGGCCATGAACTCATGCTCCGACAAGTCGGTAAGTGTCAAGTGATGGGGTGACCTTGCTATGGGCTGTGAACTGACAGTTTCTTAAACTGGCGAGTTGATGAATCTTTTCAGTCCTTGGATTCCATGTGAATTCGCCAGATCAATAATAATAATAATAATAAACTATAATACTAATAATACTACTACGATCACTACTAATAAAAATGTTATTATTATATATTATATAGCGTGACATGAAATTTCTAGGTTGAATGAGGTTTCTTTTTCTTTTTGTTCTTCTCAGTTAAAGTTGTTACCTTGTTGTTAGCCCCTTCCTCCTGTGTCGTGTGCGGGCTATCGTCCTGTGCAGTGAGTTCTGGGCCTGAAGACGGCTGCTCTGAACATTGGACATGATGACTGGAAGACCTGCAACATACAGTAACCAGGTCAACACCTTCAACAATATTTACAAAATGCAATTTTTAAAAATTTAGTCTGCGCAAAGCCGTTTTGCTTGTTTAAGCCGTAGATCACTTTGACCACACGCTCGGCACTCATCCAAAACCTCGCTGCCTGCACCATTACATTCACTGTTTAACTCTAGTTAGATTAAACATACAAACAAACTCACCATCGGGAATATCACAGACCAATCAGAGCCAGGACAAACAGTCAAAAAAAAAAAAAGAAAAAAAAAAAAAGAAAAGAAATCACGGCACGATGTCCGCGGTCTCCGAAATTCAAAAAAGCCTAGAGCACCACAATTTATGAGCACGATGGGAGCATCATGGTGATCTTGAGGGATCTTGTGGGATTTGTGATGATTGCACTGATTTTGGCAACATTTTTGTCTGTCACAAATTTTGCCTCTATATTCCATCACGATTGGCGTAAAATGGTGAAACGGTAATAATTGCAACAAAATTTATGACAGACAAAAATGTTGCCAAAATCAGTGCAATCATCACAAATCCCATAAGATTCCTCAAGATCACCACGATTCGATCCCACGAACCCCCCACTCTTATCACGATCCTCTCAAATCGTGGAGATCGCAGACATCGTGCCCCAAGTGTAAACCCAGGGTAATTCCACTAGCTACATAATTTTGTGAGTAATGTGCTAAAATGTGGGCTAGAGGCTAGGGGTGGCTGAGGAGGGGTGTAAGTTTAAACAGCATTGAAAATGCTTAAAATGGATGACTGCATCAGCCAAGACCTCAGGCGAAAAGTGTCATCTAGCTGCAAAAATCTACCATTTAAAAATTATAAACTTCTATTTCATATTAGTTTAGATGAACAGCAATCAGAAATCTTTTCAGGGCAGTAGATGATTGCTACAAATGTTTACAAATCATCATGACACATACTCATGCAAATCATGTGGATTTCCTACAAGTTAGTATATAAATAAAAAGTGCACAAACACGCCACACAACTGCTCCACGCGATCTGCATGTGGCATGTCTATACGTGATCTGAGGACAGAAATGCTACTCCTGCACCCGTCACTCACACCCTTACGTCTTCAGAAAAATATCATGCGAGTGTTGACAACAGCTGGGGCTTCCGGCTGTCAACCGATACACACAGAGTTACTCGAGAACTTCACCTTGAAATCTGGCCTTCAATCAGCACACATGGGGGCAAACGTTGGCGTGCTGTCAGCACCGCAGCCTTTAGGAGGAGCCTTCCGCGTAGACGCTCGGACCACTTTGCTTCCATCCGGACACACAAATGTTCCTTTTGTAAAGTCTTAATAACTAAAGCCAGGAGAAAGAGGGTATGTTCCTGTTCAGAGCTTGTGGTATGCTAAGCATGAAAAGCTGGAGAAGACCTCTATTTTTAAAAGTCATGTGTTGTCCATGGACAAAAGACTTCCAGGGATGCGCATTAATTCGTGCTGGGGTCTCTCTGAATGGAACCAAAATGTGAGACCCTCCATGCACGTGCTCAGAACACATGCTGTATCACCAGAAAATAATCTTGTCTCCTAAAACATGACAATAAAGTGAACCATACTAGTTTTTCCACTGGCCACCTTTTATTTAAATTGTTATTCAAATTCTGTCTGGCCAAAGTATCCGCACACAAAAACATGGAAATGCCTGAACATGAAAGAAACACCAAGAAGCCAAGCACTGCCAGACACTGCGAGCAACAACAACAAAGATAATAATACACAATAAAACGTAAGAAGAAACCTATAAGTGGAATTTCACGTATACTGCTAACACTTTACACATACCCGAACCGTATGTTTCAAAAATGAAGCCATGTGTTGAATAGCAGGTGGGTAGCAAGCCTATGGATCATGACGTAGTGTGTGGATGAAGATTTTTCAAAAGCATCATGTGATATTTTTGTTCTACATCCCACACAATTACAGTATCCTCGGTTCATCCAGCCGAAAAGAACTTCATACTGAAACAGTCTGCACTGAGACATACACTTATACCTACATGATCCAGAATTCACAGCAAATCAGTAGAGTGGTGCGCGGTACAGCATGGTACAGCGGGTATGCACGCATCACTTAAAACTATACGCAATACCTAAATTAAACTAATAATAATATATTCACAGCATATCTACTAGGTAGCTAAACATCGGTGAGAGTAGAACAAAACAATGAAGAACAAAGTACAACAATTAACATGGAACAAGAAAGAGAAAACTATACTATACTATGTTAAAAAAGATAAATAATGTGAATTACTAGACTACTTACAATGTAAGAACATAAAATAACGTGATGCGATCTTAATGATTCGAGGCTGTTTTGGGATGGGAGGACATGCTGTCATGTAAACTGTTGTAAAACTAATGTAGCCTTTTGAAATATCTCAATTACTTTATACTGTCATAAGTATATTTATATATAAACTATTATATATACTTGCACTGTGGCTTGAGCTGTTACTCTTCAGAGGTAAGGTACACCTGAGCCTAGTGGATCATCCCAGCTGGAGCTTAACAGTTTCTGTAGTTTGAGGTGACTAGGAGTTCAACCCTAACATGGATTTGAACCTGAAACCATTCAGTCATGAGTCTAGCACCCTTACTACTACACCACCGGACTCTTTAGAGGAACAAGTGCTTGCCCTTGATGTCTCCCTTGTGTCTAAAAACAAAATATCCTACTGGATTTTGGGCTGGCAGTGGCGTACAGGAGGGAATTTCAGAGGGATGAGGCAGTAGTAGAAGTGATGACGCCAAAATGAATTGTCAAAAAATATTTCCATGTTCATAACATGCTTAGCACCTGATTTATATTCAGTCTAGTTCCCCTGCCAACATTACCCATGTTCGATAATAAAGCAGGAACACCCTGGTCTACTTTTAATATGCAGTAAACAACTTGCATGCTTAGAGCGTAGCTAAGGGTCGAGAGGAAACAGAAAATGCACCACTTCAGTGGGTTAATCCGGCTGCCAATCAGAGCAAATGGGATCCAATAAGAGCAAATTCAAGGAATACCTTCATTAAAAACATATTAGCATATAAAACACAGGTAGGGCATGACCTGATTGGTTCGCGATATCAGGATAATAAGCAATTACTGTAACGGTGAACTATGAACTATAACAGGAGGTATAATTCAGATCAAGACAGTTTTAGAACACCCTCTGATATCTTAATATGTTCTGATATATACAAATGCCTTTTATTATTCTTTTAAATTATTTATAGAACACACCTTAGGTTTTCACACACACACACACTAAGTAAAGGCTTTCAGGGGTCTCAGAAAGAACACTGCTGTGACCGAGGCAGAATTCAAACAACCTTGATTTTTTTTTTTTCATCGCGTGTGACATTAATCATGAAACACTGGCGCAGTTCAAGTTAAATGGCATATTAGTAACAGTTCCTTGAAAAGGAAAGTTGCAAAACAACTTACTGAACCGGGCAGCCCAGATTAACAAGCATATAGTGCACCTGTCTAAGTGTAAATGTCACTTAATCAATTCGCAAAGCATTTTTTAACCCAAAGCAATACCTTGTCAATACAATACACCAAGCGAGCGCAGGTTAAACACATCAGCACGACTAACAAAACAAAACTCCTAATTCATTAGACTCTCAACAAAGCAAAACAGCTCTTCACAAACAAAACTAGGGATTCCACAAACAACTATTAGTCTATTGACTATTCCACTGATTAGGTGATTCATCTGAATGATTAATAAAATCTGATCGCCCTTTTCATTTCAGTTCCATCACTGTTATTGGCTAATGCAGCACTAATTATGCAAACAAAGCATTATATTTAAAATGCACAAAACCGTAGGTTTATATTCCAACACGACAAACAAAAATAAGGCTTATTTAATTTTCTTTCTATACTTCAAATTTCAAATAAAAAGTTTAGATCTTCAGCAAAAAAATTTAATTGTTAATTTTAAAAAGAATTTTACGAAGTTACCTGCACAATTAAAATGTGCTTAAAATAATGAGGAGATAATGACAAAGTAATGCCCAAATCAAGCCTAACGAACTCTGACACACACACACACACCATCAACCAGAGGAAAATAAATCAACATTTCAACCTAAAAGATTTTAAACATTTATTTAATGTAAAAGGTGCAGTTATTGATATTGGTGCTTTTTTTAGTTTTCATCAACTAGTTGCAATATCTTATATAAATCACCTATGTACAAATAGAAACAGAAATATATCGCAGCCTGGGAAAAGCATTCTGCTATATACACGATTCTGAAAAGTAGACGCTTTCCTGTACCGTGTGCTGGTGTTTAAAAGACTCATCATTCCAAAGGCAGTAGGGGAGATAAGTGCATTAATGATTTAATTCCACTTCTACACCGATATATTTATAGTAATGAGAAACACTGTCCCTCTACAAGACTTTTATTAACAGCTTACTAAAAAACTTTTAATACTGAAGTCTTATAAGTTATAATCTCTGTATGAATTATCCTACTGTTATCCGAGAGAAACACCTTCATCTCACTCGATACCTTCTTAAGAACTAATCAGAGATGCACTGAGAAACCAAAAAGAATCCAGACTCGACCGACTTTCAGTGTTCTTGGTCGTAGATGGGAATCGCCCGCCCATTCTCATATATTTCCACAGTTAATTACCTCATAGTTGATACAATGTGTGCATGTATATATGTATGTATATACATATATATAAACAC
>JBCNYG010000002.1:4003050-4018494 GCA_039654305.1 Porochilus rendahli | reverse complement strand
CTTCTTTTTCTTCTTTTTTTGTGACTTTAGTGGTTGTTATGATATGCTTGTGATATGTCTCTGGTTTTGTTATTATTTAGCAAATTCTTGATTACTGTCAGCTCTGTTTTTCTGTAAAAGCCTCAGGAAATTTGCTGGTGTATTTATGTACAAATGTGGCAGGTTAATGTCTTGTGATATTTTGGTTTGAAGGGTCGTTACAATATATATCTATAGTGTTTTTGTGTCAAATTGTGTCATACTGTAAATTGCCAAAACTTGATGTGACCCACAGAGCAGCAAAGAAGGTTGACCAAAATGAGATAAAAATGTCCAAGTTGGTATCAGTCTTGTAATGCTTAAGCACAGATACATGTGTTTTTATTTGTTAAATCAAGGATATTTAACAGTCAAAAGTGGCCAGTAAAAAGCCAACCAGTGTAGAGAAAACTCTCACAAAGGAAACAAGTTGCAGTCAAAGCTTTACTAAATGGCATGACAGCTAACACCCTCAGTAATTAGTCTGCTGACTGCACACACACACACACACACACACACACACACACACACGCACACAAACAACTTGTGGGTGAATCATCATGGTGTTTGAGTTCAGGTCAAAATGAATGACCTTGTCAAGGTTGATCTCCATGGCGACAGAAGACACCCAATCTGTCAAGTCCTTCTTTCAACATGGTGGGAAAGCATGTTTGGCAATTGACCCCCATCAACCCCTACTCTGTAGGACTACAGTTCCCAACCATTTGGCATGACAGTCAGGTCCGCTTTAGCGACCACCAGCCAGGGTGAAGTGGGAGTCGTTGTGCTGCACAAATGAGGCTCAAATGAATGGAGGGTGGCTGGGAGAGAGAACTGAGAATGAATGGTTCATTCTGACACAAATTTATTCTCTCCTGATATTTGTGAGGGAACAGAGAAAAAGAAGAGATGAAAGAAAGCATATATCTGAGGCAAGTAGCAGGAAACTCTCTCTCTCTCTCTTTCTCTCTCTCTCTCTCTCTCTCTCTCTCTCTCTGTCGATTTCTGTTTTTTCCCCTAACATAATAGATTTATCTTTAGAACTATACTGTGTTTAGTAATCTTGACATGCCCCCCAAACAACAAGGCTCTTCCATTAGTTATAGTTTGTACATAAAAAGTAGCTAAGTAGTGTTCTGGGTAAGAAAAAAACATTGGAAGATTTTTTTTGTTATTTATTGCTGTTTTAATCTATTAAAAGCAAGTTTGCATTATGTTCATCTGACAACAAATACTCACTCACTACCACTCATTTGTTAAACTGCTTAATCCTATTAGGGTCACATAGTGGCTGGAGCCGACAGTGGGTGACAAAGAGGTACACTTTGAACAGCTTGCCAGACTATAACAGGGCAAACACACACACACAATCATTCACACTCGTACATAGGGGCATTTAAAACAGCCAATCAGCCTAGTGTGCATGTCTTTGGACTATGGAAGGAAACCGGAGTCCCCAGAGGAAACCCGCACAACTATGAGAAGTACATGCAAAGAAACTGCCAAGTCAGGAACTTGAGCCCAGGAACTTCTTGCTGTGAGGCAGCTTGCTGACCACTACGCCAGTGTGCTGCCCTGTCAACAAACATTCAGACACTACATATTTTTGGTAGTTTGGTGTTGTGGCACATTCACGAGAGTGTCTATATCTTGCCAAGAGGAAGGGACATCAGCCAGGTAAAAAATAATATATTTTATTGTACTAAAAATGCATTTAATACCAGCAACTACACTTCTAGTTCATAATTATTTTGCGTTTTTAAATATAACTGCTGCAAAACTACTAGTAATTGTAGTAGCTGTAAATACATTTCATCCCAGTGGTACTACCCTTTAAGATGAAATATAGTATACTCAAATAAAATATATTAAAAATTACCCTTCTTACATTAGTTGAAGAATTGAAATTTGTGGGTTTGATTATTGATTCAAAAGGTCGGGACAAAAGATCTTTCTGCAATTCATGAGTTTATATTTGATCAGAGTAATGAAGGCATTCCACGCAAGAAACTCATGATCTCATACAATGGTGTGCAAGTTGTATTCTTTTATTCACAATTCTCCGTACTGTATATGCTTCAATGCTGCATTTGTGTAAAACATGAAAACATTCCATGAAAAGAAGTGTTGAACACTCAGATTTTCAGTCAAGCTTATGGGTATAAAAAAGTCATATACATAGGAATAAAAAGACATAAACAAGACAGTCTTCACTTCTGTAAATCTGGTAAGTTTTTTTGTGTGCTGTTTGCATAGCATCCATAAAATTATGTATTTTCATAGGTATGATTTTAATTATGCTGTGCTGTGCCAATGTCTGGCTGCAGATATATGATGGCTATGAAGTTAAAGGCTATATGTTAGGGACAGCATCAGTTTGTATGAAGCATCAGTTTCACACACACTCACACACACACACACACACACACACACACACACACAATCAGTCGACAAGATGGAAATGGCCAAGAGGATAAAGACTTAGGACTGAAAGAAAGATGTGGCTCGTTCTGTCTGTTGCTAGGAGAAAGTGGTTCAGACTCAGACTTGAGTGAAACCCATTGCCATGATGCAGAATCACATGTGTTTTGTACTTATTTTGATTAATTTTATTAAATGACAATATTGGAAACTGATTAAATAGGCTTGGTCTTTCACACATCAACAAACACAGGAAAAACTGGCTCTAACCAGGATAGAAAGAGAGGTCTGATGCTCTGGTATACAACAGAGAAAGAGGACAAGTACATCAAGTTTGAGTCTCGAGTTTGAAAAACAGATGCCTGACAATAATCAAATTCATTAAATAGTACCTGCACTACACCAAAACCCAAGGCTCAACTTTAACAGATGAAAAGATGACTCATAGAGTTGCAAAGAAAAAGCCAAAAAGGTCAATAAAAGGAAACGATTTATGGGGCCATTTTTCTCCTACAAAAGGACAATGACCCAAAACACTTCGAATTATGCATAAACTATTCAGGGAAGCAGTCAGCTGGTATTCTGTCAATAATGGAGTGGCCAGTGCAGTCACTGGATCTTAACCCTACTGAGCTGTTGTGGAAGCAGCTTGACCATATGGTACGGACGAAGAGCCCATCAATCCAGTCCAAGTTGTGGGAGGCTCTTCTTGAAGCATGGGGTGAAATTTCTTACCATACCTTATATTACCTCCACAAATTTACAGCTAGAATCACAAAGATCTAGGATATCTAGGATTTAAGGATATTTTTTACCTTGTTGATGTCTTAACTATATTTCATATTCATTTTGCAACTCACTGGATGGATGTATGTTGGTGTTTTCATGGAAAATGTGAAACTTGCTGCGTGATCCCAAACCTTTGAATGGTAGTTTCAGTTCAGTTTTAGTAGATAATCACATACTTTTATCAAATGCACTTATAGCTTGCCTTCAGGAAATTACAGGCACAAGGTTTACTAAAACAAGTGCATTAACTGGTAAAACATCTTTAGTGATAAATAAGAATGTCTTTCCCAAAATTTACCTTTTTTTTACAAAAATTTACAAAAAATTTACAAAATTTACTATTACTATCGGCGCACTTCGTTATACTACTTAAAAAAGCTAAGGAGTAGGAGTGAGGGGCCACCAAAATGAGAACTCCAGCCAGCATCAGCACACCAGGACGAACCACAGGACTCACAGAGCAGAGGGATCAGGAGGATCAGGATTACTGACATCACCTGCAAAGCATGTGTACCTCAGCAAAACACAGAGGGGGGCGGGGGGGGGAGGGGGGGAAGTTGTTAGGTGTTCTTGTAGCAGTGTAATGGTAAAAAAAGAGTTTATTAGGGCTAGGTGCAAGCAGGGACTCCGGCATGACTAACTATGGCAGCATAAATAAAAAGAAAGAAACCAGAAGGAAGACAGATATGAGGGCACCCAGAAACATTGGGCAATCAGCCACTCCACTGTCAACCGACCTGGATGAGCATGTGGAGTGAGGGAGCGACAGCATCCCAACGCCACAGTTTACCAGAACTCTGTATGCCTGAGAACCCCCAAATCTGCTTCTTTACCTAATAAACGACTGTTAACAAAATGCTTGACTAAACAAGTAGGTTTTCAGCCTAGTCTTAAAAACAGAGACTGTGTCTGAGTCCCCAACATTAACTAGAAGTTTATTCCATAATTGTGGGGCTTTGTAAGAGAAAGCTCTGCCCCCTGCAGTAGCCTTCAGAATTCGAGAAGAACTCTTGCTGCTGCATTCTGGACTAACTGGAGCTTGTTTATGCACCTATTACAACATTCACTGAGTAACACATTACAATAATCTAATCTTGAGGTAATGAAAGCATGAACAAGTTTTTCGGCATCCTGCATTGACATCATATTCTTTATTTTAGCGATATATTTGAGATGAAAGAATGCTATTCGAGTAATATTGTCTACATGAGCTTCAAATGAAAGACCAGGGTCAATAATCACTCCAAGGTTCTTAACTGCTACACACGATGAAACTGAAACACCAAACTTCAAACAATCCAAACTTACTACATAATCAGAAACCTTATTCCTAGCTGCCTGTGATCTGAGTACTAGTACGTCTAGTACTAGTACTTCAAACATCAGGCATTTCAAACGTGTTCAGTGGAATTGAGGTCAAGGGTCATGACTTCATGCCTTCCATGACTTGTGCACAGGGGCATTATTATGTTCCATTTTTGATCTTTGCTTTTGGTGAAGTGAAATTGTAATGCCACAACATATAAAGACAAGTGTATGCTTCCCTCCCACTCTGTAGTAACAGTTTGAGAAAACTATAGATGATGGTCAGGTGTCCACGTTTTTGGTTACAGGCCATAAAGTGTAGGTTTAAATATTCAATCAGTCACTGAAGAAATCTTTTTTAAAGGTTTGAAAGCAGGTTTTGGCCAACTGACAAAGCAGAAGAGAGAGAGAGAGAGAGAGAGAGAGAGAGAGAGAGACAACGAGAAGTTTCACAGGAAAGTTGAGTTAAATTAAAAGCCACTTGTTACTTTAAACAATCTTCTTCGGGGGTTCTTGCCGTCGTTCTCACCCACGGTCGGTTGGTTGTTGCTTTAGGAGCAATGTGTCTGTGCTGGAGGTTTGTGTGGTTGCTGTTGTTGTGGCTGTGTGTGTCGGAGTGGATCAGTGTCTCCAGCGCTTTCACTCAGTCTCTGGATAGCGACTTCACTTTTACTCTTCCTCCCGGCCACAAGGAGTGTTTCTACCAAACCATGAGGAAAGACGCCTCTCTGGAAATCGAGTATCAGGTGAACACATCCATTTCACCTTTCTGTTCGTCTTCAGTGCACGAGTTTGGGTTTGAGGTCATTAGTTGGGTCGCAGACTGGGGTTTTAAAAAGCAGGGGGCGTGTCCAGGTTGTTCAGATATGGGGTGGCACAGGGTCCCTCTGGGTGGGCAGGGACCTGAAGGGTTACTGCAATAACACAATGCCACACTTCAGAAGGGCTCTTTAAACGTGGCATGTTATTGTTATGAGAGGTAAACATGTATGCTGTATGTATGGAAATAGATATAGAATAGATATATTAAATATAGATATATCATATATATACTCATCATATCACTTTTTATGGGCATGGAATCTGAATTATTATGTACCGGCGTGAAACTAATTTTTCGTGGCAGTTGTATAAAAAATAACATTTATATACTGTTATCAGACTATTTTAACTGTCGCTTTTACTGGTATAATACTTGAACATCAACCCCATTATTGCTCAGCATGAAATTGTGGTATTTGTAGGAAAACGTATAAACTAACAGTTTTACTGTTCTCTGGCTTTTTCACAGAGCAACTCATAAACCGTAACATGAGTAAAGATGACCCGATCGAATCGGTCACACTAACAGTACCATCGGACATGGTTAGACGCAACGCTCACACTCATTGTTAATGCCAGCTGTAAATTTATGCACTCATTTGGAAACATTGGCGACCAACATTACATAGGAACATGCTTACCAAGAGGAAAACTTACATGTCAGACATGGAAGCATTATATTATTGTGGCCTGTTAACAGTGCAAAGTGAAATTATCTACAGTTTGCTTTATTGTTGGGGCACACAACGAGACAGGAAGGCACACGCTATAATTGCAGATTAATTCGAATGCGCCGGCCGAGCATAGATGACATGTAAGCACATACACTATTTCCAGCGTGTACAGTGCAACAGGTTCAGATGATCAGGTGTTCACGACAAGTCGGAAAAAGCCGAGCGCTGTTAAATAACAGAATACAGAATGTCTCCCGAACACCTCCCAGACTTGTGGTGCAATCTGAACAGTATTATGAAAGACGTATCAGAGGCCAGAGTTGCAGTAAAAGGAAAATGATTGCACGTGGTTGTCTCTCCTGAGACTTGCGCCTGGTTTACAGAGACATTATGAAGAAGGCTGCGTTACAGATTGTTGTTAAATCTGCAGGTCCTGGATGGTGCAGGACTGGATGTGGATTTCTACCTGTCCTCGCCCTCTGGTCAGATTCTGGCCTCCGACTTCAGGAAGTCTGATGGGGTTCATACGTAGGCTTTACACACCTTTTACTCACTTTTTTCTTTAAACATATTATTGTTATTATTATTATATCCCTAATGTATCTGGCGTGTGGTTCTCAGAGTGGAGACCCAGGAGGGAGACTACATGTTCTGTTTCGACAACACCTTCAGCACAGTGTCAGAGAAAATTATTTTCTTCGAGCTGATTCTGGACAACATGGACAACGGAGAAGATCCTGAGGACTGGAAGGAATATGTGCAAGGCACTGACCTGCTGGACATGAAGTTGGAGGACATTATGGTGAGAGAACACCACATACATGTTCCTGTGTATCTCGGCATTAAGAACGGCGCTTTAACTCATTGGGATGTTTAGGCCTGAGTGTTTAAGTACACGCCCAAACTCTTCAGCGCTGTAAGTCCTTCCGAATAAAATATCTTCTCGCGGACACAGTGACTGCCAGTGATTCGGAAGCTTAAGGATTGTTGAAATGAACAAGTTCCATGATACAGCTGCTTGCTGTTGGCTCACAACTTAAAAATAGATTCCAGAGTCGAAGATTAGTTTCAGGAAGTTCAGGATTAAAAGTGCAGCTGTTCAGGAAGTGGTTCCTCAGCAGCACTTAGTGATTGAAAGGCATTTTAAAGAAGACATGGACAGAGAGGCTGATACTAAATGTCTCCAGTAATCGCAAGAAAAGATTCTCCAACATCAGCGTCAATACAGTAAATATAAATATATATATTTAATATTATATAAATATTAACAGTTAAAGAAACCTAACAATGGCTGTAAACTAGGCTGTCAACACAGCGCTTGAGCATCGGTGTACAAGCGCTAATCGACATTGATATAAATCTTAAAGAAAATGTGAAACCAAACCATCACCTTCAATGGCTGCTTCTCTCATCCAACACGAGGGTCACGTGGTATGAGGGATCCTTTATTGCATTAATGGGAGATTTATTTTTCATTTTATATTTGGTTAATGTGATGCACAAGTTTATTTCTACAGATTTGAATGCTGGAATGCCATTGTCAGAAAAGCTGCTCCCTTAATGAGGTCATGTCACCACGCCTCTCTTTGCATATACGTGAGATGGCGTTGAAACAAATAGAAGGCGAGTGTCCGTTCTGAGCAGAAAATAAGTGAAAAAATGGCATAAAATAGGACGGAATCACACTGAATCTATAGAAATCCTTATCAGAAATTATCGGTAAGTAAGATTTCATTATGGATACGAGCTGTCACGGGTTCAGCTGAGCGATTATTCGATAGATTTATCTATCATTACAGGCCTGCTGTAGATAAAAAAAAAATCTCGACCACTCTTTGGATTTGTTTATCAGGGACATCTGTAACATCTCTGAAACTGGTACCCTAAAGTGTGACATCACAATCCCCAAGTTTCAGTGAACTCCTGCTTATTTCCCTCGATATTCACCATAAGTCCATCAACCATAGAGAGAGACCTACATGCACTTTTATTAGTAATAAACAGGAATTAAATCCGTTTCAACACCAAATTCATTTTCAAATTCTTTCACATATGGACACAAAATTCATCCCATTTGTTTTTGGTGAATACATTAATTAGTGCTTGATGACGTGTGAAGTAAATCCACTTCAGGAGGAACCCAATTGTACAGTGAACGTCGTAACGTGGAACCGCACCCCTCACAGGAAAAATGGGTCGGTTCCGTATGTAACTGGCGTGGACACCACTGGTATGCGTGGGACCATAAACTGATGTGCGATTCTCAGTACACAAAGTCAGAAAAACTGGAATTTCTTCTCTGGATATAAATGAGCAGGAAACATAAAGAACCAAATAAGTCACAATTTTCACAACCAAATTTACAGAACAACTCCTTTTATTTTCTGCTGGATGAATCCGAATTATTTTATTCTTTTTTAAATGCATTTTTATGTGTCCATGTGGTGTGTTTTGAGCAGGGATTGCTCTTTTAATCGTTATAATAGTAATAGTAATAGTAATAGTTATAGTTTTTGGAAACTATTAGGTGTGAATCATTACCACGGGTTTACACTGGGGCATGATGTCAACAATTTCCGCAATTCAAACAAGCTCCGAGCTCCACGATTTATTTTTACGATATAATGCCCGGAGCACGATTGAGGAAAAAAAAGGAGACGGCTCGCAACCCGGAGATGAAACTTAAAGCAATCGTGTTGATGGTGTGAGTGACGGGGAGGTAGGTGAGTGTATGCCGCCCCTTCCTCCCATGACAGCTCAGCCAATAAGCTGCGGCATCAACCTGCATCCGAACCTGTCGTCTCCAGGATGACAGTCGTGACCTTGTTGATGCACCACTCAGGAGCCGCAGTCCTTTCGGTCCAGGCTCCGCCTACTGTTCTTTGATTCTGTGTTCCAGATGATAATTTATTAATTAATAAATGGAAGCACAGAGCAACTCAGTGCTACTTTTCAGTATTCAGACAGAATTACAGTCATTCTTCCCCCCCCCCCCATTGTTTTCCTTTGTGTGTGTATTTGTCACCTGGTGTGAGCTCAGTGTTCTGATCCTCTATCCCCAGGACACGATAAACAGCGTGAAGGCACGTTTAGGGAAGAGTCTGCAGATTCAGACGCTGCTGAAGGCCTTCGAGGCGCGAGACCGCAACCTGCAGGAGAGCAACTTCGAGCGCGTCAACATCTGGTCTTTCGCCAGCGTGGTGGTGATGGTGCTGGTGTCCTGCATGCAGGTCTACCTGCTGCGCAGCCTCTTCGAAGACAAGAGGAAAACCCGCACGTAACCTCTGCCCGACACCTGGGAGGAGAAATTCCAGGATGGAAAAGAAAGACGTTTTCTTATTGTCATCAGCCGTCCTTCTTATTCTCCTCCCCACCACCGACCTACACCACTCAAGCTGAGCCAAGAATACTCTGCTTTGATTTTATCTTCCTATAAAACAAGAGGCACGGATCTCTACGCTGCTACAGGTGACGGATCTTATTAAAGGCAAAGAATTCAGTGGTATTGTTGCCGCTTCTTAAAGCGTCATTTCAGAGCAAAGTTTATTACCCTGTAGAGACACTGACACACATACTGTACACTTAAGCTTATCGGGTTTTTCTTTTTCTTTTTCTCTCCGGAACAACAGAACAGAATACACAGCCCTGCCCAAAAAAAGTCGCACTGTAATATTTGCATTACATTGATTCTTGATCTCAGCATGTAATCTCCGCGGCGTTGTCGCTCCAGTTGGACCGGTCGAGGGTCAGCAACATTAACATGGCAATAAAATGGTTCCTCATGCTCCCTGAACCACTCTTTTATTATTCGAGTCCCAATTTTATATTCATGCCATCAGGGTATAAAAAAAAGTGCATTGATGTGAAAACCTGCACATTCACTACGCCGCATTAATGTTGCTGAGCCTCGACCGGCCCAACTGGAGTGACAACGCCGCGGAGATTACATGCTGAGATCAAGAATAAATGTTCTCCATGAAAATATTAGGGAATACGACTTTTTTATGGGGGTGTTGTGATATCGTTACATAAAATAATGCATATTAAAAGATATGATCTCAGATCCTAAAGAAACAAGATCTTTTTTCCTGTGAATTATCTGCTGTAGATATGCTGATTAGCCCGTCTCACGAATGCTGCTTAGAGGTTTTTAAGCCTTGATTTAAGACCTGATGACTTCTTCGAACGTTCCCCACTGCACCATCTGCCCTCATTGATTTTTTTTTTTTATTTTCATTTTTTTGGGCCCAAAATCATTGAGGAATAAAAGGTCTGTAAAATCACATGACCTACAAACTGTTCCTCTTCCCTCGCCGTCCACAGCTCTGGACACAACAGTCTGCCGAGTGAGCGAGGCCGGCGTTCCCGAAGTGGCCTGGGATGATTTATAGAAAGACATTTCAGGATTTGTCATCATACGTTTGCAGGATGGATGAGCTCACTCAGGCTAAGCCAAAGACGACCTTGCGTGTCCAGTATGAGATAGTCCAGTGTGGAGCGAACACACCTTGAAGGAGGCAGTTAGTAAAATGTTCACGCTTTACACACTGCTTCTATATGCCTTCCTATTAAACACGTCACCTCATGCTCGATCGAAATTTAACTTATTCCCTACGCGTAACATCTACTCTTAGGGTTTGTGTGTTTTTGTTTTTGTTTTGTCATTTTAAGTGTATACTGTACCACCTGTACAACCTGTAAAAAGCAGACATTTCATAATGATGTAAAGTTACTTCAGCATATTGCCTCTTTATAAGTGTTTGTGGAACAAGATCGCCACCCTCAGGAAATCGACTGCATTGCAGTTTTAGTGTGCATTTGGAATTTGGATATATAATACTGCAAGTCTGTATTAGAGGTGTGCAACAGGGGTGTGTGTGTTTTTTCATTACATGGAAGTCCAGTCAGCTTCATATGAATGAAAAATCATGCAGACTCAGATATGACCCCCCTCTGTTTGGTCCTGGATGATTGTGATGCACACCTCTACATACTGATGGAAGTTCCTCTGAAGTACCTGGATTAGTGCTGGGTGATATCAGTAAAGTGTCCTTACCACAATATGTCCATTCATATCATCAGCCAATTGAATGTGAATTAAATCAAGGCTGACTTGGCTGCATGTGTCCAAAAAAAGTGCTCACGGGCGCCCCCTGTCTCCTCTGCAGACATACATTCTGCATGTATGGTCATCTTCTTTTAGCTAATCATTATTTTAGTAGTATAATAAATATTGTCATTGGGAAAATGTCTGAAAATATCACAATATAGTTTTTAAGTCATATCGCCCAGCCCTAACCTACATCCATAGTTGCCTTGGTGATGTTTTTAATGAATGATTACACTGATTGCTGTGATGTATTAACTCACTGTTAAACTTTGTGAATCTCAGTACAGAGTACAGAAATCATTAAACTTTTAATAATAATACAATTTTGGCATTCTTTCTTTACCCTTTTTAAGCTCGTTCACTCATTTGCTAACTAGTCAATCCTACTAGGGTCGCCGGAAGGCTGGAGTCTATCCCAGCCAACACTGGGCAAAGAGAGGGTGCACCTTGAACAGCTCACCAGACCATCACAGGGCCAACTCTGTCTCTCTTTCTCACACACACACACACACACATTCACATCCACACCTAGGGGCAACTTGGAACAGCCAGTTAGCCTAATGTGCATGTCTTTGGACTGTGGGAGGAAACCAGAGTACCTGGAGGAAACTCATGCAGGCGCAAGGAGAGAATGCCAACTCTACACAGAAACACCCGAGCCTGGGACTCGAATACAGGACCTTCTTGTTGTGATGCGGACGTTAGGGGGGTGCTTAAGTATACAATGTTTTTTTTTTTTTCAGGTCAATCCAGGTCTCACCCTCAACATTTGTTCCTTACATCTGTAAGTCCCAGAAAATGAAATCAGAAACGTCTGGCTCAGCTGTAACAGGTGTCGCCAGGCCTTTGAATTTTGACAAAATAACAATACATGTAGAATTATAGATGGGGGGGGGCTAACTGGACAGCACCCGGCCATTTGATGGCAGCTTGATACCAGTTAAAGTTGGTGAAGTGAGACCCACAAGAAAAATTCCTTCATGTTTTGACATTCGTACTTATCTGGATTCGGGCAATAGCAAATTATAGCAATTATAGCAAAGTAAATAATGCATTTCATAAATATATAACGGAACATAATATCCATAAATAAACAATGCCCTGGTGTCACCCCTGAATGTTGCACAATAAGATATTTTTTACATAAAATAGTTACATCTAAAGGTATAAAATAAAAAGGTGAGAACATGCATTTACAAACATTCAAAAATAAGCACCACCCTAGCAGACTTGCTAACCACAATGCCCCCTTTTTTAGCAGATGATAAATATTCAGATATTTTTATGGTGTGCGAAGAAGGGGCTCATGGGTAAACGAGGCATGCAAAGATGTGCTCAGCTGAGCCTCATGACTGTTGCCTTAAATGAACAAATAAGGAAGATAACGCCAGCCCTTGGTCTCACTCTCTCTCACTCTCTCTCTCTCTCTCTCTCGCTCTCTCTCAGTCTCTCACTCTCTCTGTGTGTGTTAGCATTCTTTCACATTGTAAGAGTGGACGAATATTTGGGACTGTGGTATTACAGCAGTTCCAGCAGGGGGTGCTGTGTACTTTTTTGTACAGACTCATGAACCTTCACAAAGGTGGAGTTTTGGACAAGGAAGACAGCAGGATTTTTTTAACAAGATACGGATCAAGTTCTGGATTCAGGAGGGTTACGATTCTTAAATTTTTCAAGACAGGGTGATATTTGGCATTTTGGTTTATAAGGGAGATTGCTTAGCCTGGCAGAGGATTGCGCTCCCCGTGTGCTCTTGCTCAATTGTGTCCCTTCCCCCGATTTATTTTTTTAATATGATATTATTACCTTTTATACCATCACAAACTGTAACACATGTAAAGTAGACAGAACTGTGAACAATCCAAATCCTAACTCTAGTAAAATATCCTTTATCTCACATGTGCATTGTGATTCGTAAAGAGTAGTCCGTTACGTTTCCGTCAGTGTGTTTCTGCCCTCTGATGGCCTGGTGAGCTGTCCAGGGTGTACTCTGCCCTCACTTTGAGTCGGCTGGGATGGGCACCAGCCTACCCA
Source organism: Porochilus rendahli (assembly GCA_039654305.1). NCBI lineage: Eukaryota > Metazoa > Chordata > Actinopteri > Siluriformes > Plotosidae > Porochilus > Porochilus rendahli. The sequence continues at coordinate 4,005,321 of JBCNYG010000002.1, read as the reverse complement.
CGACGCTAATTAGAATTGAGCGGTTCAGAAAATGAACAAATGAATGAATGAATGTGCATTGTGCAGAATGAAAATCACACTGAGGATCATCTTTTTTTAAATATGACAGATGCAGGTGAGCGTTGCACATACGTGTAGCTAAGAGCTGTTACAGTGTCTAAACCCTATTCATTCACTCTTACTCATTTCACAAAGCACTTAATTCTACTATTAGGGATGCAGGGAGGCTGGAGTACATATTTTAACCTATTACAGGAGCAGGACAGGTGAGCACTCGACTCCGAGCTAAACTGAACTGAGCGCTGTGTGAGCTTACAGAGTCTTTGGGGCCTAGTCATTCAGGGGTTAGTACATATTACATGGAAGTGTAAGTAAACCATGCTTAGTAAAAGTGGGATTAAAGTTTTTTCCTATTCAGAAATAAAAAATAAACCTAGATTTTATGGTTAATTTTAAATTGAGATAATAATGACGCTGCTCACTCTAAAGTATTATCCGGTCATGGGCCGTGCTGTATTTTATAGCAGCTGTTATAAACAAGTGACAGGCTGAGCGCCACAGTGGTCTAACCCACAAAAACTAAAAACTAAAAAGATGTGGATAAGGTCTATGCATGCCAGAATGTTCCCTTTTGACCTTGAATCATATTGTGAGTATTATCCCGGATTTTTTATATATTGCAAAAACATTGTCATTCTTCTCCAAAACAGCTTTCTGTTGGTTACACCACTCTGGGTCTTAGCCCTTCAACTGTTCCCTCGCCAGGTTGATTTAAACCCAGTTATTATCAATTAAATACTACATATAGAGATATAAAATAATAGACATTTATGAATAACACTTTTTAAGTATATGTGTTCATAAAATGAAAAATAATTTGGAATTATTAGATGCCGTCAGCGTGTTTCTGCTCTGCGATGGCCTGGCGAGCTGTCCAGGGTGTACATTGCCCTCGCCCAGAGTCAGCTGAGATGGGCGCCAGCCTCCCCGCAACCCTAATTAGGATTAAGCGGTTTAGAAAATGGATAAATGAACGACTTTTTGGTGCTCAGTAGATTTTAAGTTCTGGTGCAGTGATGACCCTGGTGTTTTTAAAAGTTTTGGGCTGGTTGTGTTTATAGAGTTAATTTTGAGCCAAAGATATTAAAACCACACATCCTACATGAGTGTGACCCTATCTTTTTGTCTTTATTTAATAATAGAAATAAATAAATGAATGAATATTTAAAGTTTGTAAACCATTATGGATAAATTATGGATATTATGGATATCTATCAATCAATGATTAATCTATTATTGAATATTAATAGTGATGATAATAATAATAACAATATTAATAATAATAACAGTAGTAGTAATAATAATAATAGTAATATTACTAATAACAACAACAATAATATTAAAAATAATAATAATTTTGTATACAAGCTCACGTCAAATCTTTCCCCGTCTAAAATATATTTGACTAAACTCTAAACAGGACACACCTTCCTTCACCGTGACGTCGGCTCAGCCTTTTCAGCGGGGGGAACAAAATGTACATGCGCGCACTTCCTGTTTTCAGTCTGCGTCATTTCCGGGAATTCCTGTAAACCCAAAGGCGAGGTTTGATGGAGGAATTCGGACTTTTTCACCCTTTTACATGTCGCCTGTGTTATATTTAATAAGCTAACATGTATATAATCAGGCTGTCTAATGTAAGTGTTGTGTAGCTGTGATGTCATCACTCTGCGACAAAGAGGAAGAGGATTCTGAACTCACAGTACCCGGTCATGTGTTTTTCTCTTCACCCAGGACTCCCATCACCATGAAGAAGAGTCATCGGATTACACTGTAGATCTCCATTAACCCCAGGAAGAGGTACAGAATGTCTTGTTAACAGTCACACTTCCTGTATCCATAATTCCTGATCCTGCCTGCCACGCCCTTTTTACCCAGATATCCCCTGAATGGAAATGCAGTGCACGGAGATGTGATGTGGAATCTACTGCTTACATAATACTGTATATATGAGGGATCAGAAAGCACTCTCATTTAAGAACCACCTTGTAATCCTACTAAGGTCACAGGGAGGCTAGAACCTCTCTTATATGACACTGGGCAAATGCGGGGTACACCAAACACACACTCACACCTAGGGGCAGTTTAGAACAGCCAATTAGCCCAATTGTGCATGTCTTTGGACTGTGGGAGGAAACTGGAGTACCCCGAGGAAACCCACGCAAGCACAGGGAGAAAAGTCAAACCCCACAGAAACGCCCCAGCCTAGGA
>JBCNYG010000002.1:3908877-3924513 GCA_039654305.1 Porochilus rendahli | reverse complement strand
ACAGGTGGGTGGAACCTCACAGTAAGAAGGTCCTGGGTTCGAGTCCTGGGCTCAGCAAAGGTGCATGGGTTTGCTTATTAAATGGGTTTCCTCCAGTTACTCTGGTTTCATATGGCTGCAATAAATTGTCTCTAGGTGTGAATATTAGCGTGCAGGATTCTGTGTTGGCCCTTCGGTCGACTGCCAAGCTGTTCAGGGTGTATCCCGGGTTTCACCGGAGTCGGCAGAGATGACAGAGATGAATGAATGAATATTTAATGGGTAACTATCATAAAAGTAATACAACATTATTTCTGTTCGTTGTTATTAAAGCTTTCCTGTGTGTCGCTGCAGGTGAAACAGTGACCGAGAGTTGTTTTAAAATCTGCCTTAAACCTGTAAAACACCATGAAGAAAATTACACAAAACTCTATACACGAAACCGAAACCGTGTGTGACCATGTCCTGGAATACCAGAACGCCAAACTTTCCTGACTGTTGACTGAATATCATTCACTCGTTTTCCAAACCGCTTAATCCTATTAGGGAAACTGAAAGGGGTGAGAGCCTCTCAGCCAACACTGGGCAAACGACACTGAATATTTAAAGCTTTATTATATTAAATATAAAATCTCGGCATCATGAATGCCCACGCCAGTCAGTAAGAATGAAGTGGGGTCTCAAGGGCTTTGTGTGAACATGGTTCCTGGTTCTTGGCTCCTGATCACTGCACTTGGCAGGAGAGGCAGAAGGAGGAGGAGGAGGAGGAGGAGGAGAAGAGGCTGCAGACTACAGATGAGTGCAGGACCCTCTGCACCTGTTGCCACCACACATAACTGATCTGTTGCACGTCAGAGATGTTCCTCGGCAACATTCAGCTCCAAACCAAACCCTAAGGGTTCATCACCTACCTGCCCACGAAGTTCTCGAGGACGGAGGACTTGCCCGCACTCTGTCCTCCCACCACGGCGATCTGCGGCAGCTCCAGGCTGCAGCTCCGCCCGAGGGCTCCGAACGCCTCATGGAGTCGATTCACCAACGGAATGAGCTCCTGCATGCCCTGGTTCCCCATCGTTCACTCCTCGGATATAACCTCCCCTGTGGATAAATCATCCCCACGGTGTAAAAAAAAAAGTGCAAGTCTGAGGGAAAGTGTGTGAAAGTGTGAAACATCATCCCTGACTGACTGACTGACCTGTTCTGAGTGGATTTAACTCAAAGCGCTGGGTGTGACAGACTTCACTCATAGCTTTCTTCACTCTCTACTCTTACAAACCTCTCATTTTACAACTGGTGTCCGTGTCTGGTCCACCAAAATACGAAAGTTTCTCATAATTATGCTAGTTTGAAATGGTTTGTTACCTTAACGCGTCCTTCAGGCTTCGGATCCGGTTCTGGACGCGTACACGGAGAAAGTTAGCTACACTTCAGCAGCTAGGGTTTATTTTCCACACAGCAGCACTGACACGAAGAAATTAAGCCAAATTTACCACCGGTAAGTGTCTCCACTTCGGCTGTACTCGGTTCGGTTCGGTTTCCCTCCCTTCCTCTGGCTCTCTCTCTGTGTCAGCTAGAACAGTGCTGACAGTAAACGGTCGATGTTGGCGCATGCGCAAACGCCCTGTAACAGACGGTCCTGCTAAGCTACCACAGCACTGGCCTTCACTTTGAGTTTTCTTCCTTAAAAGGCCCCTTTAAAGCCTATTACAAGAGTAAGCATCTAAAAGTTTTTTTTCTGATAGGGAAAGGGGTACATAGAAGCGTAAGACAGTCTTTAGCTCCCAGAGTGGCTCCAGTAGACAAGCCTGGAAGCTCCAGTAAAAACAACCCAGCCCGGACTCTGAGGCGTGCTCGCTTTGAATGTTGTCATGTTTCCCTCCATTTTTAAAAAGTAAATGCCAATTTCTTTAGTGTTATGCATTCTTTTACTTACTCACTTATTCATTCACCGGACTGGAACAGCTCACTTGGCCATCAGAGGGCAACACAACAATTTACACTCACGCACACACTCACACCTGGGGGCAATTTGGAACGGCTGATTAGCTTAATGTTAAGGCAGTCGTGGCTCACCGGTCAAGGCTCTGGGTTACTGGGTGTTCGTGCCCCAGTGCCACCAAACTGCCACCGTTGGGCCCTTGAGCAAGGCCCTTAAACCTCAATTCCTGAGCTATATAACGTAGAAACGGAGGGCGTCTTCCAAATACGGAGAACTGGTTCTGGTTGTCTTAACACAGGAATGTTCTCGCTGAGCCCAGGACCTTCTTGTGAGGCAGACGTGTTAACCACTACGCCAGTGCCGCCTGTATTCATCTGGTGTATTATTGTAGTTTTCGGGGGCTGTCCACATCCGCTGCCGCCGCAGACACTTCTTGTTAACACTAGCAGTGCAGGTTCTTTATGGATTTATTTTACATTTTATTTGAATGGTCCCTACGGAACAACCTAACAACCAATCAAAACCTATTTTTCAAAGTCACAAAGGTTGATTAATCAGAAATGCCCATGCTGGTTTCCGGTTCATACCTGTTATACTTAGTGTCAAGGTCTATAAACATACTGAAACTGAGTCACCTTGACCAAATTTTAAGGTCACGGAGGCCATATGAAATATGCACAGTCATGTGAAAATTCCGACATGTATAAATTAGCACAGGATTGTTTGTTATTTATACCAGATATGCCTATGGACATGCCTATTAACCTTATAAAAACCAGGTCCCCTTGACCTGATTTCCATGAAACAAAAATCTAATTTATTAAAACCATGATGACACGAAGTGAGCCGTTGACTATGTGGGTGATACACCCAGTGTTCTTTGACAATAACGCATGTCTAATTTGCAATGCAAATTTTTTTTCATAAACTCCTTTTTAATCATAGCCAGCATTATTATTTTCAGAGGTTTGTGCTACTACTATTGTGAGCATTGAACTGGTTGTTCCTCCTTGGACCACCTTTTGTAGGTACTGATCACTGCATACCAGGTACACTCCACAAGAGCTGCTGTTTTGGAGACAAGAAGACCCAGTCGTTTAGCATCACAACGTGGCCCTTGTTGAAGTCACTCAGATCTTGCTTGTGCTTGCTCAGTTTTCCTGCTTCCAACACATGAACTGACTTCACCTTCTGCCTCACACATCACACTTCTTGGCAGATGCCACTGTAATTAGATAATCAATGTTGTTCAGTCTGCGATGGCCTGATGAGCTGTCCAGGGTGTACTCCCCGCGATCCGAAGGATTTAGCAGCTTAGAAATAGAATGTTTAGAATGTCAACTGTCAGTCAAGTTTTTAATGTTATGGCTGATTTTGTGCATAATAATTCTGCTCACTAATTCATATAGTATAACATGAATCCCACAGAAATTAGTCATCTAAACTTTATGTACACGAATGTGTAAATGTTTCAGCTAGTGTTTCAGTGGTAACACTACAGCACTTACATTTATTCATTTGACAGATGCTTTCACCTAACAACTGGTTAATTTGAGCAGACCAGTTACCCATTCTGGTCAATAAAGACAGCTTACAAGCTTTGAACTCATAACAACCTTATGGCCAACTGCCCAAATCCCCAGCTGCTGAGTCACTACTACCTCTCATCAATTTTTCCTCAGTATTAGTCACCATTTTCAGCTGTAGTGTTGTACAAAGCACTTCTGAAATATGCTCAAGATAAAGGAATCTGAAAATTGCTGTAAATATTGTAGTATATAGTTTTGGGTGCTGCCTTAAGACGCAGCTCCCTGATAGATATCTTTATTGATTGGTGTCCAAGACTAAGGATATAACAGTAGCACGGCTCCTTCAAGAATTGAATCAACTTCAGCCATATTGGAAATACATAAATAAATCTTCCCTGTTTTTCTCAAATACAGTCTGGAGAAGGAAAGGCTAACAGTGAGTTTTCGTTTCACTCTCTTTCTTTAACTGATTCATTTGTATCACCCGTCTTGTTAGTGTAATTCTCCGTGTAACGAGTTCATGTTCCATGTTGACATTGGTGTTTGTTGTTGCTGTTTTCCTGCCTACCCGAGTTAGATTGCATGTTTATTTCTTTGTACCAGTCTGAGCGGTGGTGTAGGGACCTATATTTTTGGGTTATTGTGCAAGCTATACATAACAGCCAATCAGCATCAAGTCAGTGACAGAACCAACGCCGCACAAGAATCGAAGTCATGTTCCATGCCTATGGCACTCAATCAAGTGCTTTGTGTTTGTTTTCCAGTTGGTCAAAAAGATAAAATTTTAGTTTTTGCCATTAGGGTACCATTTCAGATGATCATGACATGCTTGACGCATATATAAATTTGAGGCTTATTAGATCAAAGTTGCAGAAAAAAATTCTCCCTGCCAGCTAAACGATTCATGGATTTCCTTTAAAAAAAAAGTCAGAAAAAAAAAGATGTCAGAGAAAAGTCAGAGAAAAGGGCATGTTCAATGTTCATGTATAGCAACATTTTATAAGTACAATATATTTGATATTATTTTTGATATTACATGATTATTATTTAGTACTTAAAATAAATTAAGAATTACAACCTGCACTTAAGCCAAAAAAAAAGATCAATACTGTTCCTAATGATGTAGTTTGACAACCAAGAATGATCTTTTTGTTTTTTAAAGTACACTAATTACAATCCTAAAAAATATAACTTGTATTAAAGTAGATACGCAGAATTGTGTGCTTCGTTCTGACGCTCTTCCTGACACGCAGTTTAAGCTACTCGTAGGTCTTTCAACATTGTAGTAATGTCTATTTGAGGTTTAAAGGAAGCACTGTTGTTCTGTAGCGCCCCCTGTAGGATTTTGACAGTTTGCTGCAGCTCCTGTGGGATGGTTTTTGGTTTTTTCTGTTCGCCTCCTCCGAGGGAACACAGTAGGATCTCGTTCACTTCACCCTCAACAGGGCGAGAGAGAACACTCTGGAACACAGCATGCAAACGCTCCAACACTGACTGCCTCAGAGCTGAGTCGCGACATACCAAGTTTAACATAAACACACCTAAGATGGGATGAGACACACACAGACAAAGAGACACAGAGAGCAAAAGAGAGAGAGAGAGAGAGAGAGAGAGAGAGAGAGTGAGAGAGAGAGAGTCATCTGTCACTCACCTCTTAACAATGTTAGCTCACTAATAATATTAATAATAATAATAATAATAATAATAATAATGATAATAATAATGATAATAATAATAATAATAATAAGCCCAAGATGATAAAGAAAGCCCCCCATGGTGAAGCTAGCCTACCTCGAGGAGTTAACAACTTGCAGACTTTCTCCAATACAGATGTTTCTACAAAGGCAGGCGGAGGGCAGCTTATGCCCAGGGAGCGGTCCTTGCTGTCAACATCGAACATGATGACATCATAGGAATGTCCCCCTATAAATAGGGATGGAATGTGGCATGAGAATAGGTTGGGTGGAGTGGTTTGGCAATCCATACAGGGCATCTGATAACATTACACGAGTGAAACATATCTATAACACTCATCATATTTATATATATTGTTTCCAAACACAAACAGAAACATTAGACATCAGATTTACTTAACCATTTGAAGATACATTCAAGAACATGTGACCAAGAATGCTTTATGTCTAAAATCAAAACCATTTACTGTAACACTGTGTAAATATATCTCACCCTTGCTCTCCAGTGTGCTGATGTGTTCCAGACCATCTCCCAGTATAACCTTTAGTCTGTCATCAGTTTGGAACCCAAACCAGGTGTTTGCTACCTCCAGTACGGCCGGGTCGAGTTCCACAACCTCCACTAGCACCCCAGGCACAAAGTCCCGTAAAAACTGGGGCAGCCCTCCTCCACCCAGACCCACCACTAACACCGACACCTGAGCATCTGTACAACAAAGTAGACCAAAAATATTCCTTATAACTCTTGTTAAGGATAAAAACACACTGAACAGATGATTCTGAAATGGATGTTCTTAACTTTAAACAGGGTAAAAGCATAGCTAATGATCTGTGTTCTAGGCTGCACGCTGATTGTTAGATATCAGTGGTTCTATATATTCCTGCTTTCATACTATACACATTCAGCCCAGTCATGGCATAAAGAAAGAAAACCAATGTGGCACCTGAGTTGACTCAACTCTCTGACAAAATATCTAGCATGTCTGAATTTCTTGCATTTTTTTCCCCACATAGTATGCCAACTTTCTTTATAGTCCTATTGTAACCGAGTTTGACAATTTCTAGACACTCCTTCCTGATTACATGTAAGGACAGGTATGATGATTGGTTTGGGTTAAATGTTGGGGAAAGTGTTCAGTCTAATGAGAACCAAGATGAAAATTTTTGGCAATAAGTCCAAAGGGAATGCTAGGTGCAAAAAAAAAAAAAAAAAAAACATACATCACCAAAAGAACACCATACCCACGGTGAAGCATGGTGGTGGAAGCATCATGCTCTGAGGCCTGTTAGTCAGTGTTTAAACCAGTTCATTTTGGCAAAAAACATCATCTAAATAGCTATAAATTAATGTCACCTTTGAGCACGAAAACGACCCAAAGTGCACCTCCAAATCAACAAACATTTATTCACCAGAACTAACAAAAGTTTCACTGCCAAAGCTCAGACCTGAAAGTTTGTGGGATGACCTGAATAGGGAATGCATTAGCAATCTGAATTATTTGGTGTGCTTATGGAAGGAAAGGTGGGCAAAGATTGCCAGGTCATTATAAGCGATGCTGATAAACTTCAACCCAAAAAGACCAAATGACACCGTAATATCACAACAGTATTAGCTTAAGGCTGTGCATTTTTATTGAACCAAGTTATTGTAAGAATTTTATTTTTATTTATTGTGCAGGTTATAGATTATAGTTTAAAATGGTATAAACATTTTTAATTCTTGATCTATAAAATATTTATCTAAAATAATACTAATTATTATTTACATTTCCTTGCCACCACTGCATCTGGCTTGCTCATTAGTTTTTTTTTTTAGGTATTTGTATTTTATATCCCAAACCACTGCATATATTTCTGTAAAGCTGTTCTGTAACAATGCCAAACGTTAAAACACTAAACAAAGAAATCTGGGGAAAGATCTAGTAAATACTTTATAATATTTCATACACAACAAAATCCTCAGGATCAGAGGAATACTTGTATCTGTGGGACTGCTGGTACAGAAATGTTCTGGTTTACCAGCTTTGAAACAACAGGCTTGATCGCCACCTACGCCAACTATCTCTGGCCCAATGCGGTTTCAGGTTATCGTTTTACTACTCTGACTTCTGTTCATGGGTGCGTGTACGGTATTGAATCAGACAGTGCATTCATCCCTTCAAGATAAGTAACAATTAATCTGGAATAGCAGTGCTCCTCAGCGGAGCTCCTTAGGCACGAAAGATGAATTGGTTGGTTGTCACGGGCCCATGCCCCCACAGGAAATCCAATAAGGCTGTCATGTCACTAATAAATACATATTTATTAATAACAATAAAACTGAAACACAAAAACTAGGGGCTCATACACCACCACACAGACTCGCACAAAAAAAAAAAAACAAAAAAAAAAAAACTTTAACCAAGAAAAATACCAGGCGCACGGAATATGAACTTGTTAAACGAATAATTAAACTAACAAGTCAGAAATCAGTGAGTGGAAGTTGGGGAAAAGAAAACGCAGTGTTAAGCTTTAGACTGTAGACAGGAAACACAGGGATATTTATTTATTTACTTCCTCTTGGGGTAAAGTTGATTCAGCCCTTAAAGAAGCCACGCTACTCTTATAACACCAGCCCCGGACACCAATCAACAGAGATATCTATCAGGAGCCCCACTTTTAGGCAGTGCCTAAATCTATATATGAATGCATGTATGAAAGGGATGTTACTGAACTAAACACCCTGCAGATATTACCCTGTACCACTTTTCCAGGACTTATTCTGCAAAGCATACCTTTATTATTATTCATGGCTTCTTTTCCCAACATGGCAAGTCCTGCGATCATCACCTCGTGATGAGTGCAGCAGAGAAATCCTCGATCTACAGTCTGATTCTTGTTCGCTGAAGCTTTAGATTCAGCAGCAAGGGGTTTTGATTTTCTCTTGTTCTTCTTTTTCTGAGCAAGACCAGCTGGACAAGCTGTAAAAGCAGAACAATGGCACAAATCCGAACAGAATTAGCATTTTGGATAAAATACACGTTTGCTTATACAAATGTCTTTGCATGATACATGTTTTTCGATCCTGCACTGGGAGGGAAGCACTCACTCGTAGCAGGGGATCGCAGGCGGCTTTCAGACTGCACCAGCTGAGGGTTGTTCATAAAGATTAATCTACGGTATACATGACCGTCCTCTCCTCGGACATCTTCAACAGAATACTCGCCGGTTAGGCCGCTGGTACCACGGCCAACCACCTCTCTCCAGCCAAGGTCACCGCCTACTGACAAAAACGGCACCTAAAACAACAATGCGAAAGACCAGAATCAGAAAAACACAGAATGGAGAAATGTTACAAATGTTTTTTATGTAAGGTTCAACATCCAGCAAAATGGTTATTACTGTGAAATAAATCTCATCATTTGCCGAACTGCTTAATCCTACTAGGGTCGAGGGAAGACTGGAGCCTATCACAGCCGATACTGACCAAAGTTGGAGAACATTAAACAGCTCGCCAGACCATCACAGGGCCAGCACACACGCACACACACCTAAGGACAATTTGGAGCAGCCAATGTGCATGTCTTTGGACTGTGGGAGGAAATCAGAGTCCTAGGAGGAAACCCACACAAACACAGGAAAAACATGCAAACTCCATCCAGAAATATCCGAGCCGAGCCTGAGACTCGAGCCCAGCACCCTCTTACTGCGAAGCGTGCCGCCCTGCATCACCATGAAGGGGTTCATTTCATAGCAATGACCACAGCAATGAATTACTGTGAAATGAAAAGCTGGTGGTGTAGTGGTTAGGGTGCAGGATCATGACCGAGAGGTTATGGGTTCGAACCCCCATTAGACCCCACCGTGCTGGTCTTAGCCACTTAGTCTGTCCACCCAGCAGTATACTGGCTTCCTACCACGTTTCCACCAAAAACCATGAAGAGGTGCAAGCACATTCATTCATTTTCTGAACCGCTTATTCCTAATTAGGGTTGCGGGGAGGCTGGCGCCCATCTCAGCCGACTCTGGGCGAGGGCAGGGTGCACCCTGGACAGCTTGCCAGGCCATCGCAGGGCCACATTACGATATACGGTTCCTAAAATGTCCTTTGAGTTACGTCTGTAAGGTTGACCTTTAACCCTCTTAGCGTTCACTTATCCATGTTGCCAGCTCACACCACTGATGGAACCACACGCCGCGGAAACCAGTAATTGTACCTTTAGTTACATCAAGCTACTCAAGCTGTTAAGATATGTACAGTACACCCTAATAATACCGAACGCCTGTAGTTACGTAATAATGTTAATAACGACACAACATCAATGAGTGTGTTTTCATACAAAGAATTAAATTGTAGGCTACATTGTGATGAAAACATGTTGCATTTTTCAGGACGATCCTATTGGATGATTTTCGTGATGTAAATCTTGCTTCTAGTAAGTTCAAAAGATCAAAGAACACTATCAAAGATGTCAGTATTCACTCACTCATTTGCCATACCGCTTAATCCGACTACTGCAGGATCGTGGAAAGGCTGTGTCTATCTCAGCCGACACCGGGCGAGGGTGGGTTACACCCCTGAACAGCCTGCCGGACTTCCCAGTCCCTGCCGAACGAACAAACACTCAACCACATACCTTCTCACTCACACCTAGGGTCAATTTGGAACAGCCAATTAGTCTAATTTTGGAGGACGTCCGTAGGAAACCCATGCAACCCCGGGAAGAACATGCAAACTCCATTTCGGACCCTCTTGCCAACTACTACACTAACGGATACTTATGGAGGTGCTTACTTATGCAGGTTTCTGTAGTGTGATAGGACTGTAGCGGATGGGACGCTAATCTACCGCAGGTTACGTCCTGGTACAGGACAGAGCGTTAGAACGGTGGGGTTCTAACAGGGATTCGAACCCACGACTTCTCGATCACAAGTTCGGCACCCTAACCACTACATCACCGGCCCCACAATGGTATATGCACTTTAGTCATGTAATACGACTTCAGTGTGTGATTGTATGTATTAGTCCTGACCACAGAGAATGAATCTGGCAACCCGGCGATGCATCACCGTACTCATATTTCCATTTCACTGAATTTCTTCAAGACTCGTTGTTGTACAGTAATGGAGCGGATCTTTGGGTTCCATCCAAGACGTTTCCTTTCTGGCTGTGGATGAACTTGCTGAGACCTCTTCTTTGAGCTCTTTAGCAGTTAAAAACCTGCTTGTGTTCTATGAACTTTATTGACTATTCTTATCCAGTTGGCAGAAAGATCCGCTCTGCATATTCGATTTTCTTAGCACTCGAATGTTTCCTTCATGCGAACTTGTACGTGCGTGCATGCAGTCGTAGGTCCGTTACATGAAACTTTCCCTGGAGTGTGTCCTCCAACATTTCCAAAATCCTACTCAACCCTAAAAAAAAAACCCTCTAATCCACCAAAATCTATCATAATCACCCCTTTTTCCAATCCCCTGCGATTTCCAGATGAGATGATGCCCCTTAGTCTTTGTGTTTTTGCATTTGGAGGAGTGCTCCAGAGATAGCAGCACAGCAGGACTATGCTAATGCTAAACATGCTCAAGAGACTTCTACACAATCCAGATGAATACTGTCTAGACGATTCATTACATTCTAATCACGGCGGTTGAGGAGAGTCATTCCACCCGGTATGGTGCATCCTGCAGGGGGAGATGGGAGCTGATGGTACAGGATGAGTCGGTGTGTAGGTCTGGTCATAACCCACACCCCATTTAAAAACTATATACTGCAGGGGTCTCCAGCCATGTACGTGGGGAGCTACTTTCCTGAAACTTTGATTCCAACAAAACAATGCACCCCTTAAGAAGTTCTCGATCATCTAAAAGAGGGGTGATCGATTTTGGATGTTATATACTACACGTGGTGCACCGTAGTTCAACCCAGGGTTCATCTCTTTCCTCCAGTTTACTCAGTTACTTATTCACTCACTCACTCACTCATTTGTTGAATCGTTTACTCTTATTAGGGACGTGAGGAGGCTGGAGCCTATCTCAGCCAACACTGGGTGAACACGAGGTCTTCACCTGGCCATCACAAGGCAACACACACACACACACACACACAACCATTCACACCTAGGGGCAATTTGGAACAGAAAATGTGCATGTCTTTGGATTGTGGGAGGAAACCAGAGTACCAGAAGGAAACCCACCCACTCACGGGGAGAACATGCAAACTCCTTACAGAAACGCCCTCGCCGAGCCCGGGACTTGAACCCAGGACCTTCTTGCTGTGAGGCGGATGTGCTAGCCACCGTGCCACCCATAGGTTAATTAGCTACGCGAAATTGCCGCTAAGTGTATGAATAATGCGTTGTCATGTAGCAGTATATTTTTGGCCATTGTTTCTGGGATATGCTCCAGATCCACCAAACCCCTGAGCGGGATGAAGCGTTTAAAGATGATAAATGAACGGAGGAAAATATCAATATATCATTTTATATCCTACAGCTTTTACTCTTAAGAAATGCAAAGTAAATACAGTAACAGTGGTCAGCGATCTGTGATGGACTATCATTCCTCACAGGATGTACAGTATATTCCCACCTCAAGGCAGTGACCCAGGTCTTTTCGATGAGCAACAGTTTGTCACTGGGGCAGTTCCCTCTAATAAACCTTAGAAACATATACCTTTTTCAACAAAAGTTGGTCAAATACTTATTTTGTCATCTAATAATTACACCACAGGGGTTCATTAATGCCTAGTACTTACAGGGACAAGAATGAACTCTTACTGTACCCCTGTATTTGACTCTCTCACGCCGTCACTCATTTGCCGAGCCGTGTGATCCTGTTAGGGTCGTGGGGAGGCTGGAGCCCTTTTCAGTCAACACTGGGCAAGTGTGGGGTATACCCTGAACAGCTCGCGATCAACACTCACACACAACCATTCACACTCACAGGAGCAAGTTTGGAACCACTACTTAGCCTAATGAGCTTCGGACTGTGCAAGGACACCGGATTACCCGGAAGAAACCCATGTACACACAAACATGAAAACATAGTAAATAAAAACAACGCACAGAAGCTGCCGAGCCTGGTAATCGAACCCGGAACCTTCTTGCTGTGGGGCAGATGCCAGATCTCAAAACTTTAACCTGATACTGGATGACCATTGAGTGTCTTTGGACTGCGGAAGGAAACCAGAGTACCCAGAGGAAACCCACGCAAGCACGGGGAGAACATGCCCTCACCGAGCCCAGGACTTGAACCCAGGACGTTCTTGCTGTGGGGGCGTGCTAACCACTACGCCACAGTGACGTCCCCGTTTCCGACAGCACAGAAAGAAGAGCATTCTGATGAAGAATGAATGGATTTCGGTAGGTTGTGTTACTGACACTACTAAACCTTGCACACTAAATACCTCCCATCTACGACGTACTCAAGAAAGTATCAGTGTTTTGACGGCCGGATTACCTTTCCGCTGGCAATGAAGTAATATACATTTGGCACTTTATTATAAATGGTACAACTAGGTTGATAAAAATTGATCAGGGCAATTTTAGCATCCGTGAATAACGACTGTAGAGTCTATGTCATAATTGGAAGAAAAAAAGAATGGATGTGCTCCAAATAAAGATGAGAAGAAATTTGTATTTGAGATGACTGTATATCTGTCAGCTATGGTGGGATCATTTAGTTGAAGGGTCACCGATGTTTATAGCTATCCTGTATCATCCATTATGCATAACTGCAATGAAGCACGAAATCACGCTTTTTAAAAAAAAGTGAAAACAAAAACAATAAAACTGATCGCTCTAGATGCACGCACGGTGGCTGAGTCAGTGATACACAGTGTACTTGTACTTCTATCTTTGTGGGGACTTTTATTATCATCGCGCATTTACATTTATGGCATTTGGCAGACGGTCTTATCCAGAGTGACCTGCATTCATAATAGGACCGAGCAATTGAGGGTTAATGGCCTTGCTCATGGACTCAACAGTGCCAGCTTGGTGCTACTGGGGCTTGAACCACCAACCTTCGGATCAGTAATCCAGAGCCGTAACCACTGAGCCACCATTACCCATCACACTGCATTCGTACTGCATTCCGTAACCCCTTACCCTAACCTTAGCCATCATGACCAAGTGCCTAACCTCTACCTTTCCCCTGCCCCTAACCTGAAACTGATTCTAACCCGAACCAAGTTTTAACCCTCAACCGCCATGTGAAGACGTTAGGCCGAAATGTCTTCACTTCCCAAAAAGTCCTCACTCACACACACACACACACACACACACACACACACACACACACACACACACACACACACACACAAAGAAGCGGGGGTCCTGGGGTGTGTGTGTGTGTGTGTGTGAGTGT
Organism: Porochilus rendahli; assembly: GCA_039654305.1. Taxonomy (NCBI): domain Eukaryota; kingdom Metazoa; phylum Chordata; class Actinopteri; order Siluriformes; family Plotosidae; genus Porochilus; species Porochilus rendahli. Next base: position 3,911,026 of record JBCNYG010000002.1, on the reverse strand, counting down.
GTGTGTGTGTGTGTGTGTGTGTGTGTGTGTGTGCAGGTACAGGCTATGACACATGTACATCATTGGTTGATTCATCTCCAACATGAAAGTTCGATTCGACTTTGATCTGCAATATGTCAATGTCTTTTACATGTGTTCTTAAGCTGTAACTATTTTTCCCCTTGAAATTATCGCCATATGCTGGGGATCACATTCAATCCTGCACATTCAATCCTGCATAACATATACGGTTTTCCAAGTGTTTCCCAGAATTCCATGTACTACTACATTTTATCCAAATTGCAAGTTAAACTTTTGGTTGTATTTTATTTTAAAAAGCAATTTGTGATAATAACCAAGGCAAATGTTTTTGAAGGACACAGCTTTAAACACAGGCATTATTGTTATAAATGATATAGTCTGCTTAGGAATGATCAAAGCTTCAGGGAAGTCAATGAAGAAACCCAAGATCCCCCTGCGCCTCCTGAGAAGATCAGGTTTAAGCGGAGAAGTGTTGCAGTCATGAGCGACTCCGAGAGCGAGGAGATCGAGGAGACTCGAGGGATGAGGCCCTGGACCTAACTTTCACCTTCTAGCAAAAACCTTCAACTGAAGTTTCATCCAAGTGTTCAGCCTCGAAAATACACTTAATAATTCTTACATACTTCCCAGCGCTTCCTGTAGCTTTTTTTGTATCTCGTTTTAATCTCCAGATCGTGAAGGGTGAGGATTTAGTATCGTCCAGAACTTTTAACAAAAATAAGGAATCCTTTCCAGATTATATATATGTTAAAAAAATGAGAAGTTTCATACCTTTCAGTTACTTTGGTGAATCGGAATCAGAGTCAATTTATTTTGATTGCATTTTTACCTCAACTTTTTGTCATGGGAGGTTATGTATTCACCAGCATCTGTTAGTTAGTTAGTTAGTTTGTTTGTTTGCCCTTTAGCATGATCATGCAAAAACTACTGAACTGATTTTCACCAAATTTGGAGAAGGGATGGGGTATGGGCCTGGAAAAACCCTTAATATTTTGGAGGTAATCCGGTTATGGGATCATGTTGGAAATAATATCCAGAAACCAAAAAAAAAAAAAAAATCCTTATCTTTAACATGGTGCAAAATGTTCATCTGATACCCACTAGGGGGAGACATTTCGTTATGACTATGCCAAGTTATAACAACGTAGATGAATAGCTGAGAGCCACAGTGGCCTAATCCCACAAAAAACTGAAAAACAAGATATGGTCATATTTTGACAGATGTAAATAAGGTCTATGAATGCTAGAATGGTCCCTTTATCCTGCCCTTCATTTTTGTTTGCTTGGTGGAGGTACCATGGACTCTATGAGTGCCCCTGTAATATTGGGTTTGGTTTGGTTTTACATAGCACCAAAATTAAACTTTTCCCAAGTGGATACAGAAATCACTAAAATCGCTCACAAAAGTATAACAGAAGCTGGTGCTAAATAAACGATTTAGTAAATATATAAATAATATATAACTTCGGAGCATTATGTCAGTCGCATTATGTAAAATCTATTTTCATTAAATCTCCAGAGCATGTGGTGTTTCTGTCTACAAAGAAAATGCAGCAACCCAAAACACACGGCATGAATCACTTCCTGCACTCCGATTGATTCGGCATTGAGTGGAATTACCTTCTTCCTTTCACATGTCCTCACTTGGAAGCTCTCCGGTCCATGTGAAAAAATAAACAGTGCAGAATGGAACTGCAATTTACATTTTTTTTGCCCTCCATCATAGTCAGACGAAAATCATGAAGGTTGCACAGCATTCTGACACTTTCAATGAACGCACTGGGGGCGTGGTTTAAACAGAAAACGGTGTAATTTTCAAATTTATACTACATCCTTATTACTTATTATTATTATTCTCACTACATCTAACATGTTCCTACTAATAACTCCTTACCATGTAAGATCACACGTGTACATGTCCAGTGTGTATTTACTACGACCAATCAGATCGCACCACTTGCTCACCACGTTCTCACTGCGTCCGTCTAGTCTTTATAAATACTGCTCCACATGCTTCGCTTTTTCAATAATTCTGAAAAACATGCTTGGACTCATTCATTCATTCATTCATTTTCTGAACCGCTTATTCCTAATTAGGGTTGCGGGGAGGCTGGCGCCCATCTCAGCC
>JBCNYG010000002.1:3898740-3908777 GCA_039654305.1 Porochilus rendahli | reverse complement strand
TAAGCTTTTATTATGAAATGATGTATTATATATAGCAACAGTGTCTGTTATAAAGAAATAAATACCATAACTGACCAATCACAATCGAGTATTTTAATTACCTGTAAAATTAAAATGACTGAATTCTTTACCTGCTGATTGGCTGGCATTCCAGGAGGAGCCAGTTCCATGACCATGGGAGAGAGCTCAGACTGGACTGCTTGCATGTCTTTATATTCCTGGTCTCGATGCATTGCAACAATGATCAACCTGCGGAAGTTTGCGCTGGCGGCTAGCTGAGTGCGACCTTCAGCAGAACCATAAAGCCAATCGGATTCTCGGCCCTGAGGAACTTAACAAATCAAACTGTTATCATCATCATCACAGGTATGAAAGGAGAACAAATATCCATTAGACAAAAGGCTCTTACCAATAAAGATAGCAAAGTGGTTGGTACGAGGAACTTTGGCAGAAGGTGAACTGTCCTGCACCGTGAGTGTGTATCGGGGATGGCCCGTGGCTGCATGGCACAGCGTGAGGGAGGGCGTGCTGACAGTGTCTGTAGCGGTTTTCAACTTCTGGAGCATGAGTGAATACGCCTGCCGTTCCTTTATTGCAGCTAACAGCTCGGGAGCAGACGCCATTCTGCACGGTGCACCGTCCTCCCCCTGACACAACTCCAGCACTTTGAACGGCGGTGGCTGGCGGAACTTGGTGCAGATAAGAACAAATACTGGAAGTGCAAATGAGGAGGAATCCTCGTCCGTGTTCTGCCGGCTCAGGCAGTGGATACGAATAGCGAAGCCAGTTTCAGCAAAATACTCCACTGCCAGCTTTATCACGTGCTCCTGGGCGAGAGTCACACAGACGTAGCGTCCACCCACAGCCAAAACCCTGCCTACTTCAGCCAGCATTTTGCCCGCCGCAACACCCTCCTCTGCCGAGGCCATTGCATCTAGAGTTCCTTTGTCCAGAGCAGCCTGGAAGCTGCCGCTTTCATATCCTGTCTGAGTGGCGTCTACTTGATGGAAGGTAAGGTCGGGACGGCGCTGCGCATTTCGCTGGTTCATGTGAGCAACAACTGTCTCGCTAATGTCGATGTTGGTTAAGTGACGGTAGCCGACGTCATAAAGCTGCTCACTGAGCTCCGAGTTCCCACATCCCACCACTAAAACCTGATAGAGACAAAGAATTCAATTATTCATAAGATTTCAGACTGCTGTTTGCAAAATGATTTTACTCAACAGCCTTTCAACACATTTAGTGCAACCGTCTGACTTCATAGTGCACAGTTTTATATACAAAAATCTTTGAGTAATGATGCGTAATCTTACTACCCAGTCACCTAAAAGACGATGGGTTGGATGGTTCCTATGTTTATCTGGTACCTTTCAAAGTTTCTTTCTCATGTAGTCTCAGAAACCTTTCCTCACAACTGTTATTTTCTTTCCCTGCTTATTAGGGGTCTTAATCTAAACCTAAAGAAATTAGGATTTCTACAAAACGTTTGTTGAAAGGTAAAAAGATGCCTGAACCTTAAATCTAAAAGCGTACTGGATCCATTTAAACAGCAGTCACCAACACCAGGCACTTTCCGCGGTAACTGATGGGACATTTTGACACACTACTTTTCAATAAAAAAAAAACACACACACAAATTCATGGGCTATAAATTATTTCAGATTTTAATAACATAACATTGAAAAGCCATCATAACTGAATTGTGAACAACCATTTCAACAAAAAAAAGTGATACGGTAGTCATACTTGAACAACTAAAATGGTACCTGTTGGGAAAGAAAACTTGGTTACAAATTTAAAACCCATGTTAAATGTTAAAACCCAGCAAATGTTTTTCTAACAAAATAGTTCGTTATCTGGATATTTATCTTGAGGCCGATACTTTGTACATGGAAACCGTATAAAGTGCTGATTCTGCACAATATTACAATCGAAGGAACTAATATTCATATGCAGTAAGTCATCGATTTAAATAATCATGCGGAATGTCTTTTAGGGTTGTAAGAATGTTTCACCTACCTGCCATGTTCAGAATCAGAAATTCTCAGGAACCTTCAAACACAGGCTATCAATACAGACTACTAGACCGTCAACATGTGGTGATTTCAAAGATGGCTGCCAAGTCACATGAATATCAAAGGACAATAACTATATTATATTAAGTTAATTCAACCATCCCCCAAAGTAGAAGTAGATCGTTTTATTTTAAAACCAATTTTTTAATTGGCTCTGAGGGCACATTTTACATGGAATGCACCGCCATTGTTCCTGAAGATCTACCTCACTGATGACCTCAGCTCCAACTGTACCACCTGACCATCTAATCACTTTAAGAAGTTCCTAATTAATCTTAAGTTCTTAAAGGTACACAGATGTACAGAAACAGGGTTGGTGACCACATCATGGTCTATACAATTTATTTTGTTTTATTTCAAAAAAGATATAACATTGTATATAGAATTCTGGAAAGGTGCAATCTTACTGGTTAGTTATCTCAGAGATAATTAACATTTATTTGCTCAAAGGCGACGTAGATGCCTTAGAATAGTCGATATAAAAAATATGTTGCTGAATAATGGCTTTTCAATCCAAATGACCATTTCTTTGTTTCAATTCAAGCGTTATCCATTTGCAACAAGGAGCAATTACTGAATGAGGCGAAGCAGAAGAATATGGAGAATTAGTCGGTCGAGGGGTTGGTATCTGCTGAGGCCAAAGGCAGAGGCCGCAAACAATCCTCCATGTTATATGGAAGCAGAATAACTGTTTTAATATTCATTCAAAATATTTTCAAATTAAACAATCCCATTATTACACAGTGTGTGCCAGTTGGCAATAATCAGTCAACTTGTCCCCCAGCAATGGTGCAATACCAATAATTATTCAATGGCTTCCCACCAATAAGAAATGAGAATTTTTAATCTCTGAGACCAGACCAATCAGATCCCAGTCGTTATCTAACTTGCCTTTGGACAATAACTGTTACACATAGGAAAATACATCCACTATATCAGCAAAGGTATGTTGACACCTGACCACAGTGTAGAATTAGTTTCCCTTCACTGGTATTAAGAGGGGGGTGGGGAAAAAAATAAGAAAAAAGCATGACAATAACCCTGTGCACAAAGCGCACCCCATGACGTCACGGTGTAGGATGGGGTGTATTTAATGCACATGTTATTTAGCATTTTAGACCCTTTCCTGTTCTGTTAAACAGTCAAACTGTAAAGAAAGACTTTAAGTGTGGAGGACGTGAGCTGTTATAAAGCTGTTATTACCTTCTCACGTGGTTTAATGTATTTGTGTAGCACACCACACAGTGAGTTATAGTCTCCATACCACTCAAAAGCTTTCTCTCCCCGTTTACGGAAAAATCGCTCCCAGTAATCTGCAGAGCTGAACTCCTCCGCTGTTCTGGGCAGAAGACTCATGTCCTTCCGGTCTTTTTAAAATCGGGATTCGATCACAAAAATCCTTCTCGCTTCTTTATTTAAACGCTGCTCACAGTACATGAGCTACTATAACCACGTGGAACCCGTAGCATTACATAACAAACACTGCAGATATAATACAATACTTATTCTCTATGTATTACTTTCAAGAACTATAATGTCTCCGGTATTCGTTTTTCAATTCGTTTGCATTCTACACTCCCAATCACGAGTTGAAGTCGTTTCGCACATGTTTTTTTTTTAGTTTCTACCCGGACACATTTCTTTAACGGACACGCGACAACATCTGGCAGTGATTGGATGCTACTAGAAGGCGGGACATATTAGATGTTTGTTGATTGGTGAAAAGTTGGGACGAAGCGATTCTATTGGTTAATTATGTGTCACTGAGGCAGAAGGCGGTGTGTAGGGTGAAACATGGCAGTACCGGCTGGAAGGTCCGTGGTGTTTGTAACTGGAAATGCAAAGAAATTAGAAGAGGTGAGGGTGTAGGGTCAAATATGCTTTCCAAAGAATTCGCATATCAGAAAAAAAATACTAAAAGCACGTGATATGTGTGTGTTAATATCATAAATGCATTTTGTTTGGCTTAATTGCAGTTATATCAGGTCTAAAATGTGATGTGTTAAGATGCAAACCCTCCTCCCTTCTTTTTAATTCTGCATTCAGGTTGTTCAAATACTCGGTGACAGATTCCCCTACAAACTTATTTCTAAGAAGATTGACTGTAAGTATGCAGCCATCTATCAGTGATACAAACTATAAGGCCAAAGTTTTGTGCACCCCTGATCACCCCCAGTGAACATCCCACTCCAGATGAATCCCCCTGTGCTGTTATAACAAGCTCTGCTCTTCTGGGAAAGCTTGAGAACAGGTACTGGTGCGGTCCGAGCGTGTCCGGGGGTGCAGTCCCTGTTCTGGTTCGTCCTAAGGGTTGAGGTCAGAGCTCTGTGCACATTACTCGGATTCTTCCAATGAAGGGAAATAGTAATTCCACAGCATTTAAAGTGTCCCATATTTAACCCCAGTTAAAATTTTGTATATCTAAATGGGCTTCATGATGCCATTTATTCCCTAATTTCCTTTAACAAGCCCTGCGATGGCCTGGCGAGCTGTCCAGGGTGTACTCTGCCCTCGCCAAGAGTCGGCTGAGATGGGCGCCAGCCTCCCCGCGACCCTAATTAGGAATAAGCGGTTCAGAAAATGAATACATGATGTCAAGGATTTTCAGATTATTGCATTTTGCTTCTATTTACATTTTACACAACAACATTTTTGGGGGAAATTGGGGTTGTGTTTAAATTTTTTCCTTGCTATTCATTTGTATTAAGCCCTACGACTAGCAGTACAGCTCATACAGTGATGCAGTGCGGTCTGACAATCACTCAAAAGGTCATTTTTGCCTAATGAAGCCAAGTGCAACAGAAAAGCCCTTTTAAAAGGCCTTAATTCAAAGTTCAGGTCATTCTAAGAAAAAGGTCACTTCTCTCTCTGTTTCCTGAGCATAATGCTTCAAAATGTCATAGGAAATCAAGAGAGGTGAGGCGGCAGGTCAGGGCGAGCTACAAAGTGGAGCTCATGACAAACATTGCTCTACAGATGATATTTTATGAGAGTGATATCCTATCTGACCTTTGAACCCATAACACACCTGAACATATACAGGAATCAGGACTCTTTAAGCGATAAAGATCATCATTGTTCTCTTTTGCAAAAATAGTAAGATCATCTTCTCGAATGCATGTATGCAGCATATGCTTAAATGTTCAATGTAACCTAAGGAAATAATACTATGACTTCTGATTTGCTAAGTTTAGGCCACATTAACAGAATTTCATTCCGTGCTTGTGCTTGTACTTATTGTGTCTCATATATCTAATAGTATTAATTGTATATTATGGTGTGGTGTTACAGCTGGTTTAGCGATTCATTGGCTTTATGATTCTGTTTCCGAAACATGCTGACTAAAAATTGATGGTATGATTCAGATACCAAGACATATTGAGTCCTGGATTTGAGACTGGTTTCACAAACTTCATGGCTGCATGATTCACTTTCTGATTCAGTGGTTTACGCAGTATATTTCAAAGATTCTTTGGTTGGATTATTTAGATTCCACTGAGATTCAAGGCTCATCTGATAATAATTTACAAACCCTACGACTATGATCCAGACTCAGTTATTTAGATTCAGAGGCTCACCAACTATATTCTTTAAATTCGGAGGCACACTGGCTGTGTGATTCATATTCAAGATTCACTGACTATCGGACTTAATTTTAAAGTGTTCCTGGGTCCATGATTCACAGGTTTTGTGTTTTACATTGTAAATTAGAGCCTCAGTCTTTTTACAGATCAAAGAGATTCGTTAAAGTAAGTTATAATAATTTAGAGTCTTATCTGCTTTATGGTTCAACTGACTCTGATTTGAGGCTCAATCACACTGCATGGCTTTGCTCCATGACAAAGTAGAACTGGAAGAACTGTTTGTAACAAAGAAATTTCCATAAAGAGTGATTTTCACATTACTGTGTATGTAAAGAATGAGGCATTTTGCTTTGACAGTGAGTGTCCGACTGTTTTCAGAATAACACTATATGTGGCTGAGATAGTGCATGTCATTGTATATTGAGATGAGTATTTGTCTGTCACATGAGATGTTGTAAATATGTATTAGTTCTCACAATTTTACCTGTCTCTCTCTCAATCTCTCTCTCTCTCTCTCTCTCTCTCTCTGTCTGTCTGTCTGTCTTATTCTCTATCTCTCCCAATTAACAGTTGGTAATTGTTTCATAAATAGAAAAGAAATAACACTTCTGTTTTTGACAATGTCTTATTTTGTCTCAGTGATTGACTTTTTATTATCTTGTACAGGTGCATTATTATATACAGCATGGGATATGTTTACATGATTAAAAGCAAACAAGAAGTATATCAGAGATAGAGAGAGAGAGAGAGATAGAGAGAGGGAGGGAGAGAGAGACAGAGAGAGAGGGTGAGGGAGGGAGAGAGAGAGAGAGAGAGAGAGAACCAGCCTCAAATAAATTCTCAAAGGAATGGAATATAAGTGCTGAAATCTTAACCTTTACCAAATCACATGCTTCCTACATGTAGAAGCAGAATGAGTTTGGGAGGCACTTGAAAAGGCACAAAAAAAAAAAAAATAAAGAAATAAAAATGTGGGATTTTTTTTCCTGCATTGAAACAAAACACCCGTAAAATCTCACGGAAAACGAAACTTGTCTTCTCTTCTCTAGACTTTTCTCTTCTAAGTACATCTACAAGACTAGTATTCCTCAGGGAGAAACACAGAGAGGGATTTAATGCCATAAACTTTAGACTTTAGCCAGCAGGAGGTTCTCTCTGAACCTTTCCCTGCCTCCTAAATAAATGAGTGTACACAGTGCAATAGAAAGAAAAGCCTGAAAATGAGAATAGTCATGAGCTTCTGCCTTGCAAACAGTTACACACCTGTTTGCAAGTCACATAACAGATTGAACTTGTAGAATTAGATTATAGTGCAGCTGCTTGGAGGGAGTAAAAATCTGTACTCAAAAAGGTGTTTCTAAAAACTAAATGTGAGCAAATTACACAATTATCCAATCATCCAATTATGTGGCAGCACTACAACACAAATTCACGCAGCCACAGATCAAGAGCTTTAGCTAATGTTCACGTTAGCTAAATAAGAGTGTTCACAAATGCCCATGAAACCCTATGTCATAGGTCAATGATCACAGTCGTACCTATATCATTAGATCCGCAACCATATGTCTTGGAAACTCAGATGTAGACAGGAGCTGAGTTATCAACTTATCACCTGGTAGTGAACTGGATCAGATAGCAGGTGAGGATGCCAGACATACCCTCTGCACCCAAATGAATGAATGCTCCATGTTCATCCAATCCATTGCTGAGGCTGCTGTACAGAGCTGCAGCCATAAGGATGTTGGTGCCTGTTGCAGCATCAACTCTAAAATCTGGTGGTGGCCAGCAGTGGTAAAAGGGATCTATCAAACTGTAGAAGAGTCCTCTCAAGCTTAGACTTCAGTGAACACATGAAGCATGACTTTCTGTTGGATGCAATTTTGGCAAACCATCAGGCAATGGAGGGAGACGCAGTTTCCATAATGTATATCGTGGGAATGGAGTGTCGCTGACCTCAATCAAGGCCACAGTCATGCAGTGAAAGAAAAGTTTTGAGGACTTTATGAATCCCACTAAAACATCTTCCATCAACAAATCTGACGACAGGGACTTGGAGGGTGACCCTCCCATTACTAGGTCGGAGGCGACTAGGGTGGTTAAAAAACTATTTGGTCTTTAACCTCTTTTTAAGAAAGGGAACCAGAAAGTTGGTGCCAAATTCAAGGAATGACACTTTTCAGCCTACCTGTGAAGGTCTATGTCAAGATGTGAAAAAGGAGTGTCCGTCTATTGGTGGAAAATTTAGATTCGGGTGTATAGTCTACTGGAATGTTGCTATAAATTTCCATAAATATAGCCCTTCCTTGTGGATGTTGGATTTCACCAGGAATGTCACCAGTTTTGTCCGTTACCTATATGAATAAGCACTTAACATTCTGAGGCCATAGTTCTTAGTCAGCCAAGGATGGATCCCACATTCCAGATTGGGGCTATGGTTTTGCTTCAAATAAGATTTGAAATGAGACTAAAATGAGGTTATTCCAAAGTGTGTCTAGGCTTAGGGACAGGGTGAGGTGTTCGAACATTTGGCAAGGGGATCAAAGAAGAGCTTTTGACTCCCCAAAAGAAGCCAACAGAGGTGGTTTAGGCATCTGGCTAAGATCCGTCTCAGACACTGGCGGCTGGTGGTCTGTCAAACAGGAAATGCCCCACATCATAAAATGAATGTTAATAATTGCATTATCCAATTTATATGTAAATTATTACGTACTTCATGTGAAAGGTATCCAGATACCCAAAAAACCCGGTTTTGACCAAACTCCGACATGGTTTCATCAAAATGCCAGCAGTATATTTTCTTTATCACAGCACTTCCAGCCAGCCAGCTCACCTTTTCACACCACGGGAGTTGAAGACCTATTATTTTACCTGACTTTTGAACCGAATCAATTTTGGGGCTTGATCTGCCCTGCTGTTTAATTCTGACTCACACACACTGCTTGCTATCATGCACAGATAGCTGGTGAACTTTACTAGACAAACAAACACTACTAAACTAAAACAATGAGCTAAATTAGGAATATTATATTGATGTTTTTGTTTACAGTAGGATATGTACATATGAAAATAGTGAGCTTTATTACGATATCACATAAGACAACCTGCAAGAAATTATTGCTAATTCGGAATGAACTAACCATGAAGTTGAACGCAATGTAGTACTCTCTTTATAAAAATAATGTAAATACACATATTTGATGTTTTTTTAAATAATATTTAAGAGTAAGCAACGCTTTTCTTGTAGTCTTAAACCAGCTGCCTCTGCTGCCAGACCCCTCCTAGGAGAAATGTTCTGGGCACGTCTGACTAGAGTAGACAACGGGGCGGAACTATGAGAGGCTGGAGAGAGGGATGGTAAGTTCTTCCATATCGATTTGTTTCATAGCATAAAAAGATTTCAACCATTGACCTTTTAGCTATAAATAGAGATCATAGGTTAGTTTTTTTCGGCATCACTCTCACAGGCTTTATCCACATTTTCAAAAAGTCTAACTCAGAGACTGTCATAACATACCGTACATAATCGAGGTCTTATCAATGATTATACCTCATATAATGAGGTGGGGGGGGGGGCAGTGGTGTAGTGGTAAGGGAGCTTGGCTCATGCGTGAGAGGTCATGGGTTCAAATCCCTGTTAGACACCCACTGTGCCAAGACCCTTGGGCAAGGCCAATTCTAGCCTATGTATCTGCGTGTGTAGTTCATTAAGGCAGATCTTATTTGCATAAAGACTCTCTACCCTGTACAAATCGAATCAGTATATCTGTGTAGATTGTCAGTCATCCAGGACATGGTAGTCTCGATTGCTTGATTCGAAAACAGCTGGAGTTTTGAAGATATTTCACCTCTCACCCAAAAACCTTCTTTAGTTCTGCATGAAAATGGGGAGTCCCAGGTATTTCACCTCTAGTGGGATTGACACCTTGGATATGGACTTGACAGTCATTAACACCGCATGGTTACATTAGCTGTTAGGGTGACATGAGCCGAGGAGAAAATCACATGTAGGTCATTCCTCAATCTGCTGTCATGTGAGTCCTTAGGGTCACTTGGGTCAAGGTGTTTATGGGGTTAAATCTCCTGGGAAAGGATCTCAAGAGTGCATTATAGCTGTTTTAAGATGCCACCTCTGTTCCATGATTGTCATTCCATTTAAATATGAATGCTCTTCTTTACTCTTCTCTTAAACCAGGGATGTCCAAAAGCCACAAAGGGCCGGTGTGGGTGCAGGTTTTCACTTTAACCAAGCAGTAGCCACACCTTCCACCTGTTTCAATCCTGATCTAAAAAAAAAAGAAAGAAAAAAAAACCCTAGATTGTTCATTAGTGTTTCAATTTGGAAGCTGGGTGGCAGCCATCTTGGTGAGACCACCTTGCT
>JBCNYG010000002.1:3873580-3889152 GCA_039654305.1 Porochilus rendahli | reverse complement strand
ATAAAGTTTGTTTGATTTAAATATCAATCACAATAAGTATTCAGACTATTTACCATTAAGAAACACATTTATGAATAAACTAAGTAACGTTGACATTTAAGATTTAACATTCAGAGTGAAACGATGTACTTGACATAAAAAATAATTAACTTTTAATATCTTAAGTATGATACAGGCAAGAGACCTACCTTTTTTCACTACAGAAGGGTAACACTGCACTGCAATTGTATCCCTTTTGAATCCATTTTAACCAAACATAATGAAAACATTTTTTAAGCTTCCCCCCCCTCCTTTATAAGAAGAGTTATAAATAAATTAGCATAAATTACAGCAACTAAATTTAACATGAAACAGAACTGACCTCAGCTATAAATATTAGAAAATTTTTAAATTTAATAAACATGGAATTAGTATTTATCATATAATCAAACAGACATTTGATAATGTAGGCACCTGTTATTTTGGTAGTATTACTGTATATATGGATTATTTAAAAAATGTGCATGATTTGTGCAACAATCTGTCATCTATATTATTTTTTTTTGGAAAGAAAACAAGTGTGCTTGAAGTAATAAACCAAGACATTATATCATGTCCATTTTTTTCCAGAAAAAAAAAACTTAAAAAGAAGAAGAAAGAAAAAGGGATGAGAAAGAATGAAAAAAAGGCCAATTCTGATTTTTCACAAGATTTTCTTAAGGGTCCTTTCCGTGGCTCCATAATTCTGTGGTGTATTAATGTGCACGGCTTTTAATGCAGTTAAAGAAATATTTAATGCAATGTAATACAGTGAGGATAGAAAAGAGACACATTGTGTTACTTTACAAACTGAAATAAAAACACACACACTTCCCACCCAGAACCTGTTGCCAGCTCTCAATGCAACTTAACACAGACAAGTGAAAGATATAATAGCAAACGTTACAGGGAAAAATTTAAACAGTCAGTCATTGTGACGGTTAAAAGAATCACTCCTTCCTAATATGATGTACTAACCTCCTTCTCCATTGTACACCAAACCAACTGACTTACACATGTGATCCAACTGTAATCATTCTGAGTAGTTAAGCCTAAAAACAACTATTTCAAGAACATTCTAATGCTTAGAAGTCAAACTAAAAGCAATCAATCAACTACGGATGGCAAGGGCCTGTCAAATGATCTCAGGGATAAAGTTGTCGCAGGAGATTCATACAAAAACCATTCAAAGGCTTCCAATCAACAAATGCATAGTAAAGCTCATAATCAAGAAATGAAAAGTGTTTGGTTTTAGGAGTTTTAGGATATGTTTCACCAGCAACAAGAAACCTGGTTTGGAGAAATGTCCTTGCATGGACTGGTCAGAGCCCAGACTTAAACCCTATTAAAAAGGGGTGGAATTACTTGAAGACTGCAGGCCACCAGTCACCATCAGTGATGTTTATTACAGCCATGAGCCTTTTTTGAGTCCAGATGTGCATAGTTGGTAGAGAAATACCCCAAAACATCTTTCAACCATCTCAGAGATTTTTTATTTCAGAACAGTTGCCATTATATCTTCCACTAGGCTGTTATAAGCTACACTGAGTAAATACAGCTGAAGAAATATTTTTCTGTGGGCGTCTTCATCTCAGGCCAAAAAGCAAAAAACTGCAACTACTTTAAAGCAGGTGACTTTTTTTTTTTATCCCCACATTATGTAATATAATGTAAGGTCAATTATTTTGTTTTATTCTCATTCCAAATTATATATATTCCACATGCTATACAACAAAACCCTTTCTTTGTGAGCAGAAAAAAACACCAGTAACCTTATTTCCAAGGCTTTAGAGTGCATGTTGGAAGATTTGGTTAAGTTAGGACTAAAACTTAAACCAGAAACACAGCAGAAGGATTCAAGTCTGCACTTCTTGGCTAGCTGTTTTCAGTAGATCTTGATACAAATTTCACATTGTTAATGCAAGATGATATGAAGTGAGATGGGAAAATAAAATAGGATACAAAGACAGAGTAACTGAATACCGGTCAATCTATTTCATCGCCTTATAAATAGGCTGGTTATATCTGCTGTATTTATTGCGTCTTTGTGTTCGTTGCCATGGGTTGGCACTGCTGCCTGCCGTGGAGCTGCAGAAACCAACTACATACTGGCAATGAGAAGAGAGGGGATGGGGTAGAAATTGGAAAATTAAAAAAAAAATGCGGTATTAGAACAGAGGAAGCAACAAAAATATATACATAGCAGGAAATACAAACTGGAATGCCGAAGAGTTTTTAAATTGAAACAGTTTTAGTTGAGACAAGGGATTCTGTGTGGAAGTGGAATCAAGTAAAGGTCTGAATAATGTAAGTTGTGGAATGAAGGAAGTGGGTAGTTTCATTTGAGGGTGGCAGACGTCTCCGTCTGACTCTTCTGCTTCTGAAACCCATCCAAGCCAGATTCGCTTTAAAACCAATTTATTTCAAAACGCAAAAGTAGTTCACAGTCTATTAATGCAATTCCTTTTTGTTTCCGGAACGTATATTTACATATAAATTAAATACAAAAAGAATAGTACATCATTAAAGCAATACAAGTTGATACAAATTTACAGATGTCGCCATATGACCTCCTGTTAACAATGAAACCATGGAGAGAAGACTCGCCTCCAGGCTACACTAATCTGATTACTCATCGAACCAACATTCAGCCATGCTCAATGCAAACACTGTACTCATTCCTCCCTTTTAAAGCTAGGAAGGAGGTAGACTTTTCAAACTCCCAATGCCCTGGTAATGAGCATAATGTTTACATATGTCCTCTTCAAATAATACTGCAGTTAACACCAGCCCTTCTTTATTGGCTGTATTGGCCAGCTTTACCTTTACGAGTATATAATTTTAAAATCTCATTTTTAAATATGCTACAAATTTCGTTCTCATTTCATCACTGCATTGCTGTAAATGTAATTTGATGAGTATTCAGATTTACATGACCTTACACCTTTTATACTGAAGCTCATAAATGCAGCGAGCACGTCATCGTCGAACCTGTCAAATTATCAAAAAAATTCAATAAATTAAAAAAGAACTAGTCGATCATTAACGCGAACCTTTAGAAGAAGTGCTCAGTGGAAACCAAAACACTACAACTCACCACAATTAGCCATGACCATTAAACGTTTTCTTTCCACCTGCCAAGTAGGTGAAAAGTATTTCCTTTAAGAGAAAATGATTATGGAAGCTGACATTTAAAAGCATCTGTTGTTTTCCGTTTGTGGATCTTGGATTAACTCTAATAACGTGTTTAAAGCATTAACAAGATCATATCAACAGTACAGAGTGAAGGCTTCGTCACATGTGTGGTGACCTGATTCCACGAATGCGGGGGGTGGGGGGTGGAATGACGATAGTGTGTGTGTGTGCGTGTGTGTGTGTTCTTTAACGTGTGCTAGCAAGTACAGGTGGAATGATTAAGGTCTTCTTTCCATGAGATAACCGTATAATAATAAAATCTGATATAAACCTTAAGACTAATTCTAGTTTTAGAAACGTACACATATACTGCATAAGGAAGGTGTGGATGTAGGATGGACCACTTGCAGTGGCATGTTGATGTATTCAAAGAAAGCATGACACATATGCGTACACGCTCTTCACTGCCCCGGTGTTGATGATCCTGCTGAAGCTTCAGTTACACCGTTCAGGTAGACTCTCGGCATCCCATTCTTATGTAGGAATGGCAGAAGAGAAGGAAGAGGAGGATGGAGGAAGAGCAGATGGGACCTCCAACCTCCCAGCAGCAAACTAGTGATACCGGAGTATCACAGGGACTAGAGAAAAATAAATAAAAGAATGAAAATTCTATTAGAACGACACTGATTTGTTCACTACAGTATATTCAGCTTGGTAAAAGATTTCTCTGTGAGACTGTGTACATACTAATTATAATAAGCAGCAATAAGACCACCACTAATGCCACAATCATCTTCATCTGAGGAGACAAGAAAAAAATAAATAAATTAGGATTAGTTCTGTTGCAAATGGAAGAAAGCAAAAACAAAATGCGTAATAATTATCACTGAACATAAGCTATACAAGTTATTAATAACCACATTGATGTAATGAGCCCATTAACAGTTAAATGTTATGCTCTCAGGTACATGCAGGTAATGCCACATACTGCACATGGCTGTGGTATTTTCCCTCACAGGAAAAGTGAACATAATAATGAATGACTTTCACAAATGTGGTCAGTGAAAAAAGAGGTTTTCATCTAAGGACTTTTTTTTTTTTTTTTTTTAATAAATGTATATATTTTTTAAATGTACGATCCCGTGTTCTGATCATTACCACCCATGTGGCTTGATTACCATTAAGATTTTTTTCGAATGGAAAAGTGATTGGAAATTGGGGAATCGTTAGGCAACCATCGGACCCCACCTACCAAGTTTGAGGCTTATTTTAAAAATTTCACATGGCAAAGCCTGATAAGCTCAGTCTACTTTCAGAACTTTCAGACTTTTAGTGCGTTTTCCTCAAAAACAGAACATGCAGAAATTGCTCTGGTTTTTGGTCATCATTTTAAATTCTGTGATCGGCTTAAACATGCCCCTGCCACTGAAAACTATGCAAAACACACTCAACATTCTCATATCAGTAGCAAGAAGAACAGTGCTTTACAAAAAGTTGGAATATTTATATCTTTTTAAATGACTCGTAAATAGCTATTTAAAAAGATATAAATGAGACGATCTCCATAAACAGTTACGAGTATTGACCCAAACTCCACATTGCTCTATAAATCAGGAGAAACTGATCATTAAAGCACAGTGACCATGTTAAAAAGAAAAATCTGAGTTACCTTATCCAAAAAAAATAAATAAATAAAACAAAAACACAACAAAACGTGCTAACCGATACGCCACCATGCCACCTTTTGTGCTTTAACAGTTTGACATGAAATTTGATTGGATCCATCATAACTGTCGCCTTCACTGGATTTGTGCATTTTATTTGTACACAACAATCCTCCCATCCATAATGATTATTTGGAAAAGAAACTGGCAGAAACTATAGGACGCACCTTCATGTCTCTCCACCACATCCTCCGGTGTAGCTGTTTGGCTCGGCTGC
Organism: Porochilus rendahli; assembly: GCA_039654305.1. NCBI lineage: Eukaryota > Metazoa > Chordata > Actinopteri > Siluriformes > Plotosidae > Porochilus > Porochilus rendahli. The sequence goes on along the minus strand of JBCNYG010000002.1, from coordinate 3,884,058 downwards.
TGAATGCAGAGGCATTGTCCGACAGGCTCTCTGGAAATCACATGACCAAGAAAGGAACATTCAAAAACCTTTTTGTCTAGACATGTGCCCACTGAATGGCCGGACACAGTTATGCAATACAGAAACTGAAAACAGGACGAGTTGAACCTGCCAAATATCTGCACCATGATGTGTTACCCATCCCACTACACCTGGCTGAGCCATAGAACACCAGGCAAATTTCAAAGACTAGTCTGATGTGGAAAGAATTGAGAGAGACAGAAGGAGACTAGAGGACTCTTTCATCCCCCTGCCACTTATGTAACAGCTCTACTGAGATCACCATTACTGGCTGTCTCCAGGCAATACTTGTTGACATTCACTAGGCAGAGAAAACTTGGCTTTGTCTCCTCATGTGGAATTTTCCATAATTCTCATTAAGAGGCATCAGAATAATGATAGTAAATTTAAATACAGGCTGCTGGGCCATGTTCTGCTCCACGCCCATGCTCAGTAATGATCTGACATCATCTCATTAAGTTTGCAGGCATTAGTCCAGTTCATGTTTGCTTCTAAGTGTAAAAAAATGAGAATCCAAAAGACGGGACAGACAAAGCCGAGCTGTCTGTCACCAGGAGAGGCCTGCTGATGTTCACGGTGCCAGTTAGGATGGCAAACAGCTAGGAGGTATAAACAACAACACAAACAAGCAGCAACTAGACAGCTTTTCCTTCACCCAAAGCCAAGTACAATTATCTGAACAAATCCACACAGCATTGCTGAGGGGAAAAACAAGCCCTCTTGCTGAGCCCATGATTGGATGAATGTTCGGTCAGAACTGAAGCTGTGACCTGCTCAAATGCTCACGCTGCTCAGAAAAAGGAAGAAGTGCATGAGTAAGAAACTAGCCTTGTTGTAAGCATTGGACTAATGAATGCAAGAAGTTGTGTTGTCAGGAAAGGAAACCAGAAATGATGTGTATTAAACTGTTCTTATGGCCTGGTGTTACACAAGATGCTGTTTGATATAGTTTCTTTTCATTAATCCCCAACATTACTTAAATTAATTATCCACATGCATCACATGACATTTACGACAGTGTAAGGTTAAGCCATCCTGCAGTCATGTGACAAACCAGTACCACAGGAATATCAATCGATTATTTTTGTCTTGCAACAATCACAACATTTTCGTATGAACAATATACAATTTGACTTACAGTCACAATCTATTTTCCCCACGGCCAACACGTGAACGCAACTACACAGCCTTCATATCCAGCTCATCCAGACCCTTCACTGTCACTCACCACTAAATTCATGCAAGAAAAAATTTATTATATTGTGCATGAACATATGTACCTCACAGGTTGTTTGGTATAAGATAAATAAATGAAATTTACAGCTAAAATAAGTGCAAAAGTGCTAGGGTTCATGCCCTGCTTGGTGTACCAATGTCCCTAAAACCTCAATATGTTGATTAGTATTTAGCAATGAGTAACTCGTAAAAGTTCAATCTTGACCTTTCACCTACGAACTCAGACCCTGTACCAGTTCATGGGCTTGAAGTTATGAGTAATTAGTTTACTGGTGGGGGATTCAGAAGATAAAGCACCTACAAGGAAGTATGGAAAAACAATGTCTACTGCACCATCACGATGGGTGGAGGTATCATAAAGATATAAGATAGAGAGACACGATTGGTTAACGAACATAGTACAAAGGAATGATTATGTAATTGTAGAAACTGCAATTCAAAAGTCCACAGCTAGAGAGTTGTGGTCTCCAGTAGTTTGGATTAACCTTTCTAATGCTCATCTCATGTACTTTACTTCTCATCCAAGAAACAGAAGTCTGAGCCACGACAAGGTAATAGGCTTATCAGGACCTCCTGCATGTACACTGCTTTTGGTTGTTCGATGAGAAAAGCATCTGGTCTTTTCCAAGCTGCTCAGTAGCTTATACATCCATACCACTGGTCTGATGTTGCTTGGTGTTCCTTTGAGCCTCATCTGCCACAAATATGCAATATTTCATAGCAATATTTGTTCAATCATTATGTGAGACATCGCTCCACCTGTCACAGCTATTTACGTACATTAGGACAATCAAGCTAGTCAACATCCTGCATATATAGTGTGCACATTTTCACGTTGTCAACACAATGTCAACTTTCGGTCATTCTCAAAATTCTGCCCAATGTTATAGAGGTGAATATTCTCACTTTCATGATGCATGAGAAGAAAAAAGTGTTTAACAGCTACAGTCTTCATTTTTGTAGGGTTAATTTACATTTTTATTAATTCCTTAAACAGAATAAATCTTATTTGTAAAAAAAGAGTTCATGCAAGCTTTTAGTGTGTACATCTTAATTAAAACAGACAAGCGGCAGATGTTTTCCACAAGCAGCTGGTGTTCATGCACACTCCTCATACACACATACGCTCCTAGTTTGTAGCATGACTGGTTCTGACAGCACTGTTTGCACAAGTCAAGTGTGTGGTCTGGTTCAAGGGAGCGACCGGTGCTTTAAATGTGTAACCTCACCCCCAGCTCTGACCTCAAGTTATGTAGTCACCCATGGTAAGGGGTGAGGATATGTGAGGCAAAAGGTGCTCACTGAGTCTTGATCAACATGAATTTAAAAAGGAGCACAATGTAACCAACTCCCACTTGAGGTCGGGGTGGGGGTGGGGGTGGGGGGGAGTCATGAAGTGGAGAAGTACCACACAGTCGACTCTACACAAGCAACATTTAGGATATTTTTAACCCCTAGGTGGCATTTTGAGATATTTGCTACCACTAAATGCTTTAAATTTTTACACCAATTGGCATTTTGTGCAGAAATCAGAATTTGCTTGTTTCAGCCCAATACACTCATCTAATTTAGCTTACAGCCAAAAAACCCAACAACCCCAATTTCAATGATGTGGTATGCAAGTTTTCAGCCATTTTCCCTCTTTTAATTTAACTGATAGACTTCAGTTCATAATGATGCACTCACATCACGCCTTGACATAATAAGGTCACAAAGCACTATACAAAAGATTACTAACATGACATTGGGGGTGGAAAATCGAACAAATAAGGAACTGTAATTTTTATAATTCCTTTTTATTTTACTGGGGAAAAGATGACACTCTGGTGTACTTTGAGAGCAATAAGTCATTTCATTGCTCTTCATTCTTACAATGCAGACCCCCTATACAAAATGCATAAAAGGTTACAAGATCCCCTGAGATACTCAATCCTCACCTAATGCTTTAGCTCTGTGTTACTCAAGAGACAACAGCTCCTTTGATTGGTGTTCCTCCTAAACTTCAACTGAACTACAAATCAAGGGCACTAAAGCGGGATGTGTATTCACTTTTCACAAGGAGTGACACATGGCGGTCTCATATAACCTAGATCAGTCTTTCCTAATCCACAAATGTTTGCCCTTTCCCAGATCCCAGTATAATTATACCGCTATTCAGTGGTGTTTAGTCCAAGCATGTTGGTAGCTGGAACAGAGCCCCTGTGGACTATATTGAGAAACTCTTCCCTAGATACTCATTTAAGAGAAGATTCAAATCAGTTATAATACTAGCATACGCTACCTGAGTCTGAAAAAAGCTACACAATGCATCTTAGGAGGAAATTATGAAGAAAACAAGTGTGTGTATGCAGTGTTTGCAACCTAGTTAATCCAACTAGTATAATTTATTTAAAAAGTAAATAAATTAAATAAAATACCAACCACACACATGCAAACCTTCACACAAGCCAGAAAAGTAGAAAAAAAAACAATTAAACAAACAAAACAAAAATATTGTACTTACTTCATCCAGTATTATAAATCACTGGATGAAATCACAACCTTTTGGATTCACATATAAATTTAAAGGTGAAATTAGGACAATCAGGTGAGTGAGCACTTAAATAACAGGAATCGGTCAAAGTCTGACCCTCACAACCTGAACAAAGGGGATTTATGAGGACCTCAGAAAAGGAGTTGATGATACTCATCAGGCTAGAAAAGGTTACAAAACCTTCTCTAAACAGTTAGGATTCCACCAATTCACTGTCAGACAGACTAAGGAAATTCAAGAGCATTATTACACTTTCCAGGAGTGGTCGACCAACAAACATCAGTCCAAATGCAAGGTGTATAATAGTCCAGGAGGTCTAAAGGAACCTTGGGTTACTTTTAAACGGCTAAAGACCGCTCTCACACTGTTTAACCTTAATGTTCCATTAAACAATCCTTTATAAGGAAAACACAAAGCGGTGGCATGAATGGCAGAGTTAGAAAAAACAACAGAACACTGCTACCATTCTACGGTTTGTTATATATAACATGGACCAGCAAGAAGGTTTGAAAGAGTTTTATGTTTGTAAAAAGAAAGTACTGCAATCAGCCTAGAAATTGTGTGAAACGTGGTGGAGGAAGATTTATGGTTTGGAATTGTTTTGTTGCATCTGGGTCAGGTCATCATTGATGGAACAATGTATTCTAAACATGGGTCATGGCGCAAGAAAACCCTCATCAAGACATAAGTCATTTATACCAAAGAATAAGAAGAATAAATGCAATGCTTTGAAATGACCAAGTCAAACTCCTGACTCGAATTCTCAGAAATGTGTGAGCAGATCATGTAAGGAAACCCACCAAGATACAAAAGATGAAGCTTTTCTGTACAAAGGAAGGAAAATTCCAAGTCGATGGGCAGGACTAACCAACAATTACCACAAATGCTTGGAAAAATTAGTTATTATTGCATAAGTGGATGTGAGAGGAATGGTTCATATACTTTTGCCACTAACAAATAAATAAAGTATGGCCAAGTATATTTTGTTTGTCATTGGATTTTTTATCTACTTTTAGGACTTGTGTGAAAATCATATTTATGTAGAAATATAAAAAGTACTGAAGGGTTCACAAACTTTCAAGCACCAAATCATGCATTCTCTTTCTTTGGTTGCTGAAAGCAAGAAAAAAACAAAACAAAACAAAACAAAAAAAAAAACTGTACCCACTTGTGGATCCATGTGGATAAGTGAATTAACCATTCCCTCCCCTTGAAATGGATTATATTCTCTTTGATGAGTGTGTACATCTCACCAGATTTATCCTGCAGGTCTTCTAGACGCTCTCCACGTTCAATCACCTTTGAGATGTTTTCCTGCATCACATCAATGACCTCATCAACCTGAGACTGCACACTGGGGCGCACACAGAAAAAAAAAAAGAAGGCATTGCAGTAGTTGTTATAGAAGGCCCAACAAATGTGACCAAATACTCTTGTGTTTCTAATGAACCCTCACAAGATTTAGCACTGAAATCAAGAGAGGATGTGAGACAATAGTTTGTCTGCATGGAGCGGGATACTGTGATTTATACTAGTCTGCGGTCATACCAACCTCCATTTAAAATACACAACAACTCCTGTAGTCACTGACATGTGCTTCCTGGTATGAAATGCCATCAAAGCCAATTGAGAAATCTGAAAAAGTAGACCTCGGCTTGTACCACCCACAGATGTACTACTCGCTCCGTTGGTCTGGGACACCAAAACACTGGTAAAGCCAAGGGTAGCGGCCAACTGTGGAAACCTTACACTGGCTTCCCTAAACAATTTGTGGCACGGTCGCATGGGCTGAACCACACCAGAGCCCTGAGGATCAGTGAAAGTTTACAGCATGGTCCAAATTCAAAACATAAGCACATTCCGATGCCACATTCCAAATTTCAAAGACTTGGGGTAGGGCAAAAACTGAAAGGTGTTTCCTATTCAATGTGTCCAATGTTTTGAATTACACACTTTCAAACGCAATTATTTTGTTGTGTCCTGCCAGCCCGAAGAATAACCAGATTAAAACCTTCCGCTCTGACCACCACCTGCTAAATGCAGGCTTGGGATGCCTGTGAAAAACATGTCTCCATCACTGGAAAAGTGTGTGTTTCCAGTGATCCAGTTATGAGAAGTTACATAAGGTCAGCATAACCGGATTTCAAGCCACGTGCAGGAGGAAGTGCATTTCTATTGAACTAATAACACACACACAAACACACACACACACACAAAATCCCTTTGCTGTTATTCACTTAATTTAACACACTAACACACACATACACAAAAAGAAAAAAACAGAGAACAGTGAAGCTGATAATCATACTGAAAGCCACCAGAAACCTCTGATAACAACTTACTGTTTGATTTTGTCATTCTGGGGCCCAAACCTGGGTCCGGTCGGTCCTCTTCTGTGAGGAGAGAGTAAATGAAATCATTTCAACATGTAATAAAATGCCATTACATTCAACATCACATTTCCACACTAAACGGGGTATGGTACTCACAAGAAAAAGTCTTCCTCCTCATCAGAGTCTTCCTCCAGCAAGTTCCTCTGTGGAAAGGGAAGGATAAATCAGTGCAGGTCATTTCCATACGTGTCTTTTTCATACAGATTAATGACTTTCTGCTGTTTCTACTTCAACAGGATTAGCATACACATGTATAAGATGGGTGGTGGAAAGAAACCACTTGCACAGCTCATCTATGTATTTATTCCAAATCTGGGTACATTTTGGAAACATAGAGACCTGAATGAGGAACAGCTGCATGAACATTCAGTCTGATTTATAATTTCATGCTGTGTTAGTGTGATTAACTGCAGACTATAGCCGACTGACTTCACAGATTATCGAAAGCTGTTTGGGCTTTGGTGGAAGAAGTTGAATATCCTAATGTAAAACTGCAACTGCACCCAATCATTTGCATGTCTGAAATGTTTTGTCTGCCGTATCTACAGAGGCATGGCTCTTATGCAGCAAAATAAATATGAATCCCCGTCTGTGTAAAATGGGCTAAAATCAACAGTGATTGTGTAACGACCACCTGAGGAACATATTAGATAAATATCAGTTAGGCATCCTGACTTCACAGACGGCTGACTGGGAATATTTATAAGAAATAGTAAGAAGACTTTTCTTTGGCCGTACTGAAGCTCAGCCTCGTAAGCCAAAACCCTGCAGCTGGTTCCCCGACAGACCCAAATACAGTGGTGACAGTGATGAGAATGGCGTTGTATTGTTTTTTTCCCCCGCACAAGCTGCTAGATGTTTCATGATTGACAAACACTATCTAAAAATTGCTGAATTAATTTAGCAACATACACGATACAGCCATAGCAATATGTACATATGACCAGATATAACATTAAACATTGCCTATTTTTGTGTACGTCCTACTTGTTTCACCAAAACAGCTCAATCCTGCGGGTGGGCGATATTCACTCGCACAAGAATCTAGAACCAACAGAACACCACACACTGCTTTCAGTGCCTTCTTTTCATCACATAGTCATAGACATTTATCAGACGAGTCCGCCTTCTTACACGGCTCCATTGTCCAGTTTTGATGCTCACTGCTCATGCACTGTGTTCCGACTCCTTTCTAACATAGTTAGCATTTACTATCTTGAGCAATATGTGCAGCGGCATGGTGGCAAAGTGGTTAGCACGAACACCTCACAGCAAGGTGGTCATGGGTTCGAGTCCCCGGCTTGGGCTATTCTCTGAGGAGTTCTCATGTTCTCCCTGTGCTTGTGAGTTCCTCTTGGTACTCCGGTCTCCTCCCACAGTCCAAAAACATGCACATTAGGCTAAGGGGCTGTGCCAAATTGCCCCTAGGTGTCAGTGTGAACGGTTGTGTGTACTGGCCGAGTGGTGGTCTGGCAAGTTGTTCGAGGTGTATGCTATCTTCGCCCAGTGTCGGCTGAGAAAGGATACAGCCTCCCCGGGACCCTAAGAGGATAAGCGCTTCAACAAGTTAGTGAGTGAGAGTAATGTGCTCTTTTGTGGGACGAGACCACATAGGATAGGCTGCATTCCCGATTCCCATGAACAAGTCCTACGCGCCTGGGAATCTGTTCCTGGTTCACTGTTTGTCTTTCCTAGTGGTGCTTTAATAGGTACTTAAGACTACATTACAGGACCACCTCACAAGACCTGACATTTTGGAGATGAATAGACTCAGTCATGTACCCAAGATAATTTGGGCCTTATCAAAGTTCAACTTCAAGAACTGACTGTTCACTCGCTGCCCAAGACGTCTGACTCCATGACAGATGCTATTATACCGAGAAGTGCACTGTTCTGTTCATTTTACCTCTCAGTGCTTTCAACATGATGGCTCAGCAGTGCAAGCCTTTACTCCAACATAAACCCTACAAGATCTGAGGCCCATAATAAAGCCATCTCCATTTTGCTGTCTCCTCCTTCCATCTTTTTCAAATCAACGGATATGCAGATAGAACGATCTTGCACACAAATGGCTCTTTATGGTTCTAATTTAATGCCATAAGGGGGTAATAATGCAGAAACAGTAATTTAGAGACAGACAATTTTAAATAGGAATGAAATGAGAAAATGATTGAGGCGAGTAATGCAAGGACAAAAACAAGAGAAAGAGCCAAGGATGGAGAAGAGGTCAAGCGGATGAAAAACAATCAGAACACAGACGTGGACTGGTAGTCATTATTAGTCAGTGATCAGCTGGGAAATAGAAAAGACTGGAGTTTGTGTGTGTGGTTGTGTATTTGTTTTGAACATTTCAACATAGAAAAACTTGAACAGAGACAAGAACCATTAATCTTCTGAATGTCCTCCCACACTCAAATACATGAGAATGCAGTGATGAGGTGCCTTAACTATATAAAGAGATTCTGTTTACTGAGTGGACAATTTAGTGACGTTAGAGGTTTAATCCTACTAGACATTTGTTCCAATTGGTCATCATGGCTTCATTATTAGTTTTGATTATAACTCTCTCTCACACACACTCATTGACTCAAATCACCACAACATCCACCCTACAAGGTGTTTTTTTGTTTGTTTGTTTTTTTTAATGATACACTCCAGGCCTTCAATAATTATTTGAGCAGCAGGCTACACGGAAGAAAGTAACAGGCTATAGTGTTATATGCAGTAGGCACAAGACCTAATAGGGTACCTGAGATACAAAACATTTAAACAAAATAAATGTTTGAAGTTTGCAAAAGATTTTCAACTCTACATTTAAAATTTACCATAGAGTCTAAGTTCTTTGCACATTTGCGTTGTTCCTTGATCCAGCTTGTAAAACTTGGTCAGGTGTATATGGACATCCATTGTCTTTGGGTACCATTATAAATAACCAAAAGTTCTCCACAGAACTTCCCAGTGATACCAAGAATGTCTTATTACAGCATGTGAAACAGTTAACTGCTGAGGTGCTCAAATGCTAAGCATACACAGAAATTTACATTCTACAGTCGGCATGCTTCACTGTGATAAAGGTCTATTAGTAAAGCCTCATTCAGACTTACTCATTCCAACAATGCCCTTCAACGGGACATGACTTACCCTCTCGCTGCGGATGGAACCAGTGACCTCATCGTCGTTCAGGTGCCGCTTAAATTTGGGAGGCATGTTAGCGTCAGTCTGCTCCTCCCTCTCTGGTTCCCTCTTGCAAAAGAAGAATAATAGTTAATCATCCACTCCAAATTAATCATACTCTATTACACCAACAACAGCACTTCATAAACATACGTAAAGCCAGGAAGCGACGAGCGGCCACGAAAAGCGGTTGAGCGTTTCGATCGATTACCAATCACAGCTTAAAAGATACCGTTGTTTGACAAATGCCAGGAAACACGGATTTCCCCAAAACCTTTTCCTACTTGCTTCCATAGATGGTCTAAAATATGTGACTTCATGTGCACTGCAGCAGCAACACGACTCGATTACTGCACGTTGTTTATTATGTGAACACGGCTAAAGTGCACAAGTTTGCACCACCATTGTGCGAGAGGTCTTGATAAAAACTACCGTGAATAATATCTGGCAGAGACAACAGATATGGCAAATAGAAGTAGACAGACAGTTTCAGATCTTGAACTTGATGTACCAGGAAGAACGTTTGTTATTTACTAAAGATGTGCTTGGTAGGCGTAGTAAACATTCCGTACATTACAGCATCAGTATGTACCGTTCTGGAATGAAAGAACATTAAACAATCTGCTAAAAGAACAATTAAAAGCTTAAAAATCAATTCTGAGTGACAGAAAGCATATTAAAGCTTGCAAAGTCTTCAGTAATGGTGCATTTTTTCCCCACTTATGGCATTTGGCAGACACCCTTTTTCAGAGTGACTTACATTAATATCATTTATACAACTGAGCAGATGAGGGTTAAGGGCCCTGCTCAAGGGCCCAACAGTGGCAGCTTTGTGGGACAGGGGTTGAGCCCCCAACCTTTTAATTAGCACCACAGAGCCATAACCACTGAGCTACCACTGCTACTTTTCTACTGGGCCACTCAGGAGCCCTATATTTAAGTTACTTGTTAAGATTGTTTTTTGCAAGTAAAGATTATTCAAAGAGCCATCAACAGCACACCAAAATGTTTCTCCTATGAATACACCGCATGAACACAATGCTTTAATTTACACCAAACACGTTCCTGAAAAATACAGTATA
>JBCNYG010000002.1:3810194-3844514 GCA_039654305.1 Porochilus rendahli | reverse complement strand
CTGCTGCTGCTGCTCTGAGAAGAATTTATGAGTCGACTGTAGTACCTCTGCTCTTTGTTTAGCCTAGGAGAAAAAAACAGCAGTTTATGTTAAAAAACAATCATTCCACCCACACACACACACACACACACACACTCCTTTCTTCTTTATTACTCAATTTCTCATGAGCATGTTTGTATTACCTTAAGGTCCTGCTCAGCCTTCAGAGCTGCCTGTGTGCCACGGGGTGCAAGAGGTGGTCCAGAAGGGCCTCTGGGAGGGTGCTGGGGTCTGGGGTGTGGCATCAGCCCCCCGCTAAGATTTGGAGACATAGGAGGACCCATGGGGGTTCGTTGTACCCCTCCAGGAAAGGAGTTAGCATGAGGGGGACGAACCAGGGGAGACACCATGTTGGGCTGAGTCAACATCTACATGGGACAAAGAGAAATAATAAGCATTGGGAAATGTTCAAATATTACTGATCAGTGTCTACTCATTCATCCAGGTAGATTAAAACCTACAGGTATTAGTCATCCTTACAGCATAATTTGTGTGCATGTTAAACACCACAAGTGATACAGATGCTAATTTTAACATAAATGACCATAAAAGGCACAGTTTCATTTTGTGGATTACTAGCAGGGTCTGAACCTGAAATGGTTAGCAGTTGTTTATTCCCCCGAAAGTGATGAGAACTTATTGGCTGGGGTTGATGTCTCTTGTGGAGGCAGTATAACTTACATTTTAGTCACTCTGAGGATGAGAACGCTGCCAGAGATGAAAGGGACGGTAAACCCAAAATGGCTTGCGCAGATAACGTTTTGCCAACTCCGCTTTCCTGACATCAGTTGGGTTAGGAACAAAATGAAAAAGGTTTTCCCTGATTTGCTCGCTAGTTGTTTGTGCACCTGGGCACTGGCCGATAACAGGTTACTATGCGAATTTGCGGAACTACTAGGCTGGGACAGCCAGTCAGAAAGGCAACATGTCTGTAACACTCATGCGCACTTTAAAAACAGGCATGGACTGATGATGCCAGAAGGAACTGCGGATGCTATATATGTCTAAGCAGCTTTATCCTTAAATAAAGTATCCTTTAATTCTCTGTTACCTACCTGCGGGTTGAACTGTCCAGGAAAGTGCTGTGGGATTCGTATGCCTTGTGATCCAGATTGAAACTGCTTGGGGTACAGCATGCTGTTCATCTTACTGGACTGACTGCTTGGGCTTGTGGAGCTCGCCCTGAGGAAGAGAGTGGAAATATGGAGGCTTTACCCTTCATTAAATGAGTACTTGGTCAATTGTCACCTGTGAAATACTGAAATTGGCTTTGATATGCCTGGTTTCCAAGAGTGCACATACCTGTAAGGACTTGAGGTAGGGGTCGTGCTTCTTGCACTGACTGGTGGAGTTCCAGGTTTCACATCCATCCCAGTACCAAACAGCTTTAAGTCCATATCACACATCTGTCACAAAGAGAGTATTAACACTGGCTTGATCACCCAAAGTATTGCCTATCAAATTATGTGATTCAGCTCATTGTAGAAATCAATTTCTTTAAAAGAGGTTTACTTTATACAGCAGTCACTCGATATTTTATAGACACAGCTCAAAATGAGACTAGAAATGCACACACCTTGTTGGAAGGCTGCATCATGTGTGTGTTCTGGCCAATGAGGCCACGGTACGGCTGGTTACTTGGGGGCTGACGGTTCAAGCTGGGAGGCTGAGCCTGAGGTGGGGTTGGGGGCAGAGACTGGGGCAGGGCCAAGAGAGGCTGACCCCCTCCAGAGCCAAAGCTGGGCAATGACAGCTGAGAGCCAGGCATGGGTACCGTCACCTTGCGCAAAGAGAAGAGAATTGTGGTAAGGACACGAATACATGATGGTTAAACATTACATGCTACAGAACAATCCTGTGTCTGCTACATGCACACAAGAAAGAGGTATGCAATATTTCACAATTTGACAATTTTGTTCTATTCACAGCACTGGGTACATGAATAAAACACCCCATTTTTTAAAATTTCCTTTTACACTCCCCTCCTTGTCTCACATTATCCAAACAAAAAGGTTTCCTCCCCCCCTCTTTCACTCCACACCTGGAGGAAAGTGCAGACATGAGCCTTCATGAATGGCTAGGGGTCCCTTTGAGTTACAAGAGAGTTTATGCACCTTGCTTCTCTTAACTTTCAGCCTTCTGTAAAAAGATAGCTCTGATTTCTTTTTGAATCTTTCAATACATTAAATCACACAACAAGCTGCTATTCTTCTGCCCGTGGCAACATCCCCTCATTCCCTGTAGGTTATTGCACCATCTGCTGTCAAAACCCAATTGCATCTAAGAAAAACCAAAATTTGACTTGTCAGTTTTACTGTCAGAGAATATTATCCTCTGTGATTACCTGTTGTAGTGCAGAGCTGGGACTCTGTGTTGAGCTGTAGTAACTGTTTTGGGTATGCTGCTGCACCTGTCCAGAGTACAGGTTTGAATGCTGACTCATTCCCTGGCGCTGCAAAAAAAACCACCAAACAAACAAACAGAAAACAGGCATCAAAACACGAAACATCTGCACAATATACTTAAATTGTACTTACAACTCTTTTTTTTTTTTTTTTTAAGTTTAACATCTAAAAGTTTGAGTCATCCCTCACCTGCAGCATGTGTGTGTCTATAAGCTGGGATCCTCCGATTCCAGATGGCTGGTTGAGCTGTGGTTCAAACAGGATGGGGATGTGCTGAGTGTTGGAGGTTTGCTGGAAGGCCAGGCTGGACTGGGGTTTAGCCAGCTCAGGGGGCTGCACTCCAGGGTAACTGTGCAGCGCTGTACCTGATAGCATCATGGGCGATGGCTGGGACAAGCTGTTCTGCATGAAGGCCTGTTGCGATCTGGAAACATGAACATGGGCAAGATAAAAAACAAAAAAACAACAACAAAAAAAAAACCGCTTGATTATTCTAATAAATTCTATATAACTAAAAGCCAGTTTATTCAAATAAAGCATACAATCTTTGGTTTACCGGTAGGGCTGTATGGAGGAGCTGAAGAGATCTTGTGGCTGTGAGACAGGAGGGCCGGTGCTGAGGCCTAGCTGAGCCTGGTGCTGTGGCTGACCTTGGAGAGGGGCGTAGATTGGGATAGGAATCTGCTGCACAGCTGTAGGCTGCAGGAAAGCACATACAAAAAAATCATAAATAAAATGAACAGTGAAAACAAAAAGATGAATTGCATTAATGTTTTAAATAATGACACCTGGAGACAGTTTAACAGAATATTAAATCACAAGGGGAGAAAAAAAGGAACAAAACAATCGAGGTATTTCTGAAAATGGATGTTTAATAAACACATACACAATTGCACAGATAAAAAAAGAAAAAAAAAAAAAAAAGAGTGGGGGAAGATGTACCTGTGAGAGACCAGGCTGAAAACCTTGCTGCTGAGCAATGGAGGGAGGAGGCAGGCGAGGATGGGGTGTACTAAACAGATGGCTGGCGTCCATATAGAAGGCTGGGATTTGTGCAGCAGAACCTAGGTACATGCACACAGAAAAATGTAATAAATCACAAAGACACCAGTATTTTGATACAGCAAACAAACAAGAGATGCTTAAGGTTACATGAAAAGGAGACTTAAACACAAGTGTGGTTTTACCTGCTGCGGACTGGGAAACAAAAACCTGCGGCGTCTGCTGCTGCTGCGGCAACAGAGAAGGTACACAGCCAAGCTGGGAGAAGTTGCTGTTGGACATTCCTGAACTCTGCAGCTGCTGTGGTTTCACCTTACAGATGTTGGGAGGGTCTGATGCAGATGTGGTCTTGGTGCTTAAAGATGACGTGGTGTAAGTGGATGAACCTGTACAAGACTTACAGTTAATATCATGAAACTGTTCATACAACTGTATCCACGAGGCGAAGTGAATCCGAACATTTTTCAGGAATTTTATCAGAATAGATTCGTGACTGGGTTTCTTGCACTCCTGTAGCATACCTGACAATGAAGTGCTAGGTGTCACCGAAGCAACAGGTATTTGAGGCATGGAGGCACTGGAGAAAGAGCTGAAAGAAGCATTGCCTGCACCTCCTCCACTGGTAATGGGAGAAGCAGAGGAGGTGACAGGAGAGCTCTTCTCTCCCAGACTAGGGGAGTTCTCCCACGCCTTACGAGCTGACTCCATCTGTAGAGGCAGAGAAACGAGGCTTAAGATCATTCTGCATATAGAAATCATCCACTGTATACACCTCATAACCATTTGCCAAAATTTAAAATTCGTTAAAACCCAAAAGTTCTTATCCAATATGATATCACACAAGTATATAACCATATAATACTAATCAGAAACATTATAATAAAATTAGATAAAAACAAAGTGGGAATGATTGTGATATAAAAGCACTGAACTTCACCTTAAGTGTGAGGTCCACCGTAGCTGGAGACACTGTGCTCAGGCTAGAGCTCTGCTGTAGGGTTTCTCTTCGGGGCAGAGGCAGTGAGGGCGGTAGTGCCACCTAAATGCACACCACGGAGAGCAATTTACACGGTTACTTACAGCATAGGAAAAATCTAATATGCATGTACACTATACAAGATTCGGCGAACTGATTGGTTCTCCATATGGGAACAATAGACACCATCCGCTTGAAATAATGCTCGAATTAAAATGGCTACTCCCTTACGGTTCACTTGACACAGGTGTTAGCGTTAAAGGCTAAGTTCACACTGCAGATCAGATAAGAAAATATAGCAAATCTGGTCAGAATACGGTTTTACTGACTACCCTTTTACATCATATACCACGGGTGAACAAATCCGATTGGTGTCCATACAGAGCCTCTCTTAGACACAGTGCTTGCTATAGTAACACAAACACGTGTCTAGAGCCAACAACCCTAAATTCAGGGTAAAGAACCGAGTTTACAAGAAAACATCAGAGACCGAGGAGATGACTGTGTTCTGTTTTATATCGTGCAGCCGTGTCCGACATTATACCACATAATCCATTGCACGCTTTGTTTACTAACGTTCTGAATCCATTCCAATGAAGTACATGCTGAAATATTATTCACCTCACAGCAAACCACATAGCTGCAAAACATACAACTGAAACTGAGGCTTACATTGGCAACAATGCTTTCCTCCATCTTGCTTCCTCCGGTAGGCACCGTGTCAGCCATTGAGGAGGAAGGGGTAGTGTAATCAGTCACAGATTCCTAAAATACAGTAACATTACAATGAGTCTCATCGTGCTTGACTACAAAGTTTCAAACAGTTTGATCCCAAGACTTAACAAATGTCTACCATGCAGCTAGTGGAAGCATTTCTCCATGTGGAGAAAACTATTGGTCTAATATAAAGAAATGATACAGAGAAGCTGTACTGTAGTCTATGTCTCTGTAAGCCCCATACCTTGGAACTGTTTGAATATTCAGCTGATGGGACTGTGATCATTCCTTCTATATCTCCTCCTAGTTCAGCAACCTTGTCTTGAGCAGGAGAGCTGGAGTCTCTGTCTCTACTGCCACCAGGACCACCCTTCTCCAATCCGTCTCCTTCTGACTGACGGCCATCTTTGGCCTTGCGGTTCTTTAGTGAGCGCTCCTTACCGATCGGCCCAGGCTTGTATTCCTTCTGCTCAGGAGCAGCAATGTCAGGCAGCTAAAAGAAAACATGAGCAATATGATATCACTGTATTGTGAGGAAACAACAATGCTCGGGCAAATAATAGCAAATTTGCTATTTTTGTTTTAGATAATAATTATAATTAAAAAAATCTTTGAGCTGTTTGGTACAACTTTATGTCCAATTTTAAGAATGTTAATGCCCCCACCTTGGCCAGCCCACCACCCTTGAGTTGGAGTGAAACGATGCCCATGTTGAAATATATGCTGACTGGGACTCATCATTCTCCCACTTTTTTGCTTGTTTTTTTTTTACCTCAAAACCCAATGCCAACCTGACCTGCTTCAGTAATAGTTAAAGATGTCAATATAAACTATAAAAATATAATTTTGAACAGCTTTGTGTTTCCATGTAGTACATACTAAAACTCTGACAGCTGAAGAGAAACCATTACACCGGTCTGCACCTGCTCTCTGAACTCACGTGCATCTCTCATCATTTAGAAAACTTTAGAAAATGCAAAAATCTAATTCCGTCTGACAGCAAAAGGTACCTTTTGTGGTTTGATGGGTCCAGCACGGGGTTGTTTCTGTCTCTGTTCTTTGGGTTCAGGTAGTTTATTATCCGAAGTTTTTTCCAGCATAGCTGGAACTCCGTCACTGTCAGTACTACCAGCGGATGAGGGAGCACCAAACTGGATACGCTCCATGCCAAGTTCAACGCTGCTGTCCGCTGACGTCTTCACACCCTAAACATAAAAATAAACACTTAGGGGCTCCTACTCCATGTAGACTAAATGAATATTAT
Organism: Porochilus rendahli; assembly: GCA_039654305.1. NCBI lineage: Eukaryota > Metazoa > Chordata > Actinopteri > Siluriformes > Plotosidae > Porochilus > Porochilus rendahli. Next base: position 3,838,111 of record JBCNYG010000002.1, on the reverse strand, counting down.
ACCAGGGTGTCAAGTAAAAAGATAAAACAGCGAATGAAGTAAATTGTTATAATACAGAACACCACCCTACTCACTTCAGAGGTCACAGTCCCAGCAAAAGAGGTAAGAGGCTTATTCCAGGCACTAACTGAGGGTGGCTGAGGGGGGCTGATAGGTCCAACTGAACTCAACACACACAATTTAGCATGTTTTAAAATGACATTAGGATACACTGATTTCAGAGACATTTTGAACACTTACTAATGAAAATGGTAAAAGAAAAGAAAGATACCCTACTTATGTTTTGAACATATCAATCAGTTTTTATGGTAAGCACATCAACAAATCTCTCAAAACCAGCCAATCACAATGACATGTATGAAGCCTTACGTTTCTTGACATCAGTAAGGACAGTGGAGCCAGCCACTTTATTTTCCCACAGCTCAGTACCCAGAGTGCTGTGAGCCTGGGTTTTAGTGGAGAAGTCCAGAGATGCAGGGGGCAGAGGGGCCACAGTACCCTCTAGTGGCTGGGAGGAGGTGGTTGTCGGGGTCTGGGCAGAAAGGCTGTGCTGGGAGGCAGAGATCGATGATTGCGGCTGGGATTGATGAGGTGGCTGAGAGGAGGTTTGAGTCTGATGGGTTGAAGATGCAGCCTGCTGCTGGGATCCTGCGCTTGTCTGTTGCTGCTGCTGTTTTCTGGCAAAACGTGGAGGCAGCTTGGATCCACCACCACCCCTGCCCTTTTCCCCTGAGCCCTTTTTACCCCAATTCTAAAGAAAAAAAAAAGAAAAAAAAAATATATCCATACCTGGCATATTCTTTACAGAAAATAGCCCAGTTTTATACAGTACAGTGAAATTACTCATCCAATCCACACAGACCTGTACAGTCTGCTCCTCTTTCTTTCGCCTTTCCTCATCTTGCAGACGTTTTTGCTGCTTTCGAGACACAACCTCCGTGAACCCATCATCATTAGTGTTGGACTGCGGGTCCTCCAATGTCGTCACCTCTGGATGATCATCAATGATTACCACACCTAAAAGCCACCAAAGACAAGGTGGGATAAGCCACTGTGCAGCATCATATACATCAAAATCTCATGTTATCAGAGGTAGAAGTTTCATCACACAGGAATTTAATGACTCACTGGCATAGTTGTTAAGGTCGAACTGGGAGAGGGCGTTTTCCTTCTCCTTAGGTTTCTTAACAGGTTGCTTGGACTCCTCCTTTCGCCGATTAGGTCCTGGTTCCTTACCTGACTTCTGACCCGCTCCAGTCTGGGCAGCATCCGCGCTCTGAGCTGCGGCACTACAGGGAGAGTGTAAACATTTAGTGGTAAAATGCACTGAGAGGGAGATTTAAAGAACCGGACAAGATACAAGATACAAGGGTGGAGTAACTTCAGTGACTGATACAGATTTATATTACAGTTATGTGAGCCTAGACACAAACTGTTCTTTCTATTGATTCTTTACGTAACTCTGTTTAAAACCTTTTTTTTTTTTACATGCTACAATATAATTTGTACTGTACATGCTGGCACAAAACAGTCGTTCCCCCGCCGTTTTTTTTTATTAACATAACATTTTTTGGGTGAATTTTTCAGACAACTTAAATTGACGAAGGAAAAAAAATCTAAATTATTTAAATTAATAATTTAAATAAATTAATAATTTAAAATTAATAATTTAAAATTGTTTGATTAGTGAATAAAAAAATAAACAGATGTAATAAACCTGATCTTTCAGTACATTCAGGTCATCAGCTGACTTTGATTTATTGCCACATAAATGTTGAGCCTTGTGCTGACTAAATGAAGCAACAGTGCAATGTTGATTACTTTCCATAACCAATGCTAAAGGTGGTCCAACCAAATATTAATGTGTACAACATTTTTGCCCTAGGCAGTTTTTATAGGTTAAACTGTCATTTAACCAATGTGGTACTCACCCTCTCCGTCCTGGTTTAGTTCCTGACCCTCCTCTGCGTTCACCCTTGCCGCCTGGGTATGCTCTGCCAGCCTTTGCACCAGTGTTACCCCTGCGATTTTGTCTGTCTCCTGGCCTCTGGCTGGAGAAACTCCTCTTGGCTGCAGGAACTGGCTCACGTTTTGGAGTTAATCCTGCTTCAGCAGGAGACTTGCTCTGGCCTCCTGTGGACTGAGGAGGTGCAGATGAAGAGGATGCTGTAACAGCAACCACTGCATCAAGTGCACCCTTTCTCTCTTCCCGTTCCCTCCTCTCATTAAAGTCACTACTTTCAGAAGCTGTCTCCCACTCCTCGTTTGCTTGGTCGGAAGAGTTCTGATTAGACAAGTCTGGTGATTTACTGCCAGCAGCAACCACTGTGGTGGTTCCTGTCTCAGGAAGTACCGCATCCGTTACAGGAACCTCAGCAGGAGTGATGGCAGCGGTAATGGATGCTGTGTTTGCGACAGTAGGACCTTCAGGGTGGGTGACAGGCATGCCTGGAGCTTTGGACACCACTGCAGAAAGAGATTCAGACCTGTGGGCAGGTGACTGCGTTGTTGCAACACTTGGCACTTCACCGGCTATGAAAGCAGCTTCACGTTCTTTAAGTCTTCTAAAACGTGGTGGCTTATCCTGCCTGGGGGGCCTTGCTGGTCTTGGCCTCCGAGGTCTCTCTCTAATGCTTTGTCCAGCATCTCTTAATTTCTTGCCTTCGTGTTTGGGCAACCGCTGCTCAGAGGCTGTGCCATCCATGCGAGACGACTCGGCTTCTTCTGGCCTAAACGTCTCCATGGGTTTGGAGGGCCAAGGCAGGTTCTCTCTCATCCCAGACCGACGCATAGGTGCAGGCCTGTTGGGAGCCCGCTCTTTCCCTCCACCTCTCCGATTGTATAGCCCTCCTCTACCACGTCTTGTTGGCTCTCCCTTTGGTAGAAATCCAGGTCTAGGCCGACCTTCTTCTTCCCGACCAGATTTTTCTGGTAAATGCCCGGGTCCAAACCCAGATGCAGTTTTTGCTGAGGGACGAGATTCAGGCAGCTCATGGCGTAAGGGTCTACTAGGTTTAGCAGTGGGCTCCCGGTCAGAAGGTCCAGTGTCACTGGCAGACTCTCTGCCTTCACTTTCAGAGTCCGTGTCTGATCCTCTCCTGCGCCTGCGTTTGGGTAGCACTTCAAAATCGGAACTTTCGCTGCGAGTCTCGCTCTCCTCACGGCAGCGAAAACCTGTGGTCCCAGAGGTGGCCAGCAGATCAGGACGTGAGCGTGGCTCTCGGTATGGGTACTCGACACGGTCCACACGACTGCGCCCACGGCTACCTCGTCCTCTACCACTATAGCTGCCCCGATAACTACGCCCACGTGAGTAGTATTCACCCCGACCCCGCCCTTTGAAGTTTGCATCAGCCGGCCAGTCATGATCCCTTTGCACCTCCCTGTCCCTCTCCCGCTCTCTTTCTCTCTCCCGCTCTTCTCTGCGATTAACTCTTGATAGGTTGGATTCTTTTCGAGATGGTAGTTTGGGCTCATGGCGTTTTTCACTGGGTGGGGGCTTACTTGGCTTTTCCTCCTGGGTGGCTGTGACTGCTGTACCTATGGGTGTCAGAGATTCTCTTGCTTTGTTGATACCTGCCCCTTCCTGTGGTCTAGCCATGATCTCTTTTGTCCCCTCAATGGAAAACTTATGGCCATCCGACACGGCGGCTGCAGCAGTTGAGGAGTTTTTAAGAGGTGCTCCTTCTTTTTTAGATCGCTCCCCCCGTTCATGCCGCTCCTCTTTTTCTCGCCTCTGCTCTCTCTCTTCTTTCATGTCCCGCAAGATAGGCTTCTTTATTGGCCCTGACCTCCTGACAGGTCTTTCCCCCCCAGGTCCTTCTCTTCTCCCACTGCGAGATCCCCATCGTAGTTCACCTTTCTGTTTACTAGGTGCTTGTACAGGCAGCTTATCTGCTTTGTGCATAGTATCAGTAGCAGCAGGTGGAGTCGCCCGGTTGTTAATCACAGGTCCCTGGCCAAAAGGTTCCTTTCTGGAACTGTCCTCTATTCGCTCAGCAGGTTCGGGGATATCCACTGCTTTCTGCACTATTGAAACCGCTTCAAACCTGGGCTCTTCCAATTTGAGAGAGTGACTTGACCCTTGAGAGATAGTTCTCTTCAGCACAGCCTGTCCAATGGTCTCAACATCCTCTCCACCAGAAAGCGTGGCTACCTCAGGTTCAAAGGGAGAGATGACCGGTGCCCTGTCTGTGTGCAGGAGACCTGGCACCTCTTCTGAAACATGGCTGAAGGTGGACAGAGGCTCAGTGGTATCTCTGAAAAAGTCACCCTTTCCCCTCTGTTCTAGTGTGTGCTCCTGAGGATACACAGACAGTCCTCTTTCCAGGTCCAGACCAGCATCTAGTCTACAACATGTATTTAAAAAAAAAAATTAAAATTAATGACAAGCCAATCATATTTGAACAATTACAACTTTTCTTTAAAACCCACCTAGACTCCTTGCAGTTATCCTGGACTTTAGGAGGTGTTGCAGCGGCTAAAGGTTCAGTCTGAGGGTAAGGGTCAGAACCCCATACCATTTGAGGCTCACTGGTCATCCCGTGTTCTCTTATTGGTCGGTGATCAAAAGAATCTGAACCAGAACTACTATTATCCGTAGGCTCTCTGCGCACCAACTGTTTCGGAGGGATTCTACCTGCTAAAAACATTTCAATTCATTACTAAAGCATGATTGCTTTTATTTCAGTCATATGGCCTTGAAAGAAACAATGTGCATGAGGGTTAAATCACTCCCAAACTGGTCCACATTTAAACCGAAATAAATAAATAAATAAATAAATAAATAGTGTAGTGGATAAGAGGTTAAGATTACGCACGCATGAAAACGATGGCTTGTTTTGCAGTAAACTGAATATGGACTAATTTACCTGGGTGCATGGAAGGCATATCCATAGGTGGACGTCCAGACATCATACGTGGATCCATATATGATTGCATCATCAGCCAACGTGGGTCAAAACCCATGGAGGCCAGGTGCTGGTGATGTGGACCCAGTGGCTGATAGAGAGAGCGATGCTGTGGGGGAACTGATCCCCCGGAGGGCGACACTGAGCCTCCACCAGTCTGTTGTTGTTGCTGTTGCTGCCACTGCTGTTGCTTCAACTGCTCCTAAAACAAGGACGTGCATCATTAGTGTGCGGTCTGTCCATTCTTAGGTGGTTTAAAAACTTTTCCAGAGGCTCCCTCTTTAAGCATCTATTAGATAACCCTTATAGATGTGACTACCTGCTTCATGTTAATGGGAATTAAAAGTGAAGCACTGGTTATGAAATAGACAGATGTGAAATACCTGCTGTCGTAGGAAGCGGGGTGGTAAAGACTTCTGGAACTGTTTGGAGTAACCAGAGGGGAGTGAAGGGCGAATTGCATTCCCTGGCTCACCCTCATTCTCCAGCTGTGGATGGGGTATATCCTCACTGACCGGGTGATCAAGTCGAGGTATCTGAGGCTCCTCTACTGCAAGAGAGAAACAGGAAGCAAACACAGGTTTTAGAGAAAGCTTGCTTATTCAATCACCTAACAGTTATTTCTTTGGGTTGGGATTAATGTAAAAGTTAATGCTTGTTTACTGTCTTAAGTTTGTAAAAATGAAAAGTGTTAAAGTGACAGGCAAACTAGTCCTTAGGGATATACCATATATTCTCATTATCATTCTTACCTCTGCACTCTTCTGGGCTAAAGTAGTCTCTGATTGGTTGTCTTTCCATCTGTACCTCCTCAACTACCGTGACATCCACCTCAGACTCCTGCAATTCAGTAGCAGCTCTATGGGCAGGAGGGCTGGGTTGCCTGGTAACAAACAGTGGCTCCTCCTCCACACTTATCTCTGGCCCATCATGTGAAGGTATGGGCACAGGTGGGAGGGGCTGCTGTGCAGGGGCAACGGGAGTGGGTGAGGTTTCAGCAGGAAGGTTAGGCACTAGTTCAGCTTCTGACTCATTGCTCTGGACAGGCATAGTAGTAGGTTTTGGAGCCTCCGGAGTAGCAGCAGGCCGTAGCTTTTCATTGAGGCGTTTGAGTTTCTCAGCACAGGCGGCCAGCCTCTGCTCCTCCATACGCCTCTCCTCTTCCTCACGCCGCCTCCGAGCACGTTCTACAGCCTCTGAAAGTTCAGACTGCTTCTTACGTTTCTGTCGCCAGGCCTCTGAGTCATCCTCACCAGGAGCATAAGCTGCAGGAGGTTTTGATAGGCGAGCAGTGCCAGTTCCTGCAGATCGTCCTGCCTGTGAGAATAACAGCGCCTGCAATCAGCAATCGCACATTTCCAACAGCAGCAATCTTGCTTTAATATAGCTGAATTACTAAGCATGTAACAATTCACTGAATTCAAAATTTGGAAAATCAAGAAAATTTTAATACAAAAGTAGTATTATTTCAAAACTCTTTGTGAACTTGAACATGATTTGTGTTAAATCTATTTTTAGATAACCAACAAAAAAAATCTAATTGTCCTTTTCTGTAAAAACCTTTGTGACGGCTGTAATCAAGGTTAAACAAAGAACTCCCTGTATTTGCTTCTTTCTTTTTTAATCTTTCAGCAGCCTGTAAGGAGATAGCTAACATTTGTTGTTACGTTTTGTAGTCAATCGCACAACAGCTCTTTCACCATTCCTTTTTTTTTGCCACCACTCAGTGTACCCAGAGAGACTGCCACTTATGGTGGACTGACATACACACACTCACACACACACATATACATACACACACACACACACACACTAATATATATATACACACACACTCTTCCAAAATCCTATGGATTCGATATGCCTACCATAAAATATGAAGAAAGCTGTACAAAATGTCTGTGCTTTCAATGGTTAAAAAAAAAGAAAATAAAAAAAAATCACTTAATTCAAACTTTCAAGTTTTTTAAAAATGCAGTCATTAAGCCTGTCAGCATTGTGAAGAATTACACTCAATACTTTAAAAATGGAAAACAAAAAACCATACAAATTTCATTTTGGTTTAGTTTTTTTGTGTCTGTGTAATAGTTGAAATTATTAAATACACCCTTAACACTGTTAGCTACAAAGCACTTAGCTGGGAAAGCGGAGTGCATGAAGCTCACCTGACTTGCTGTAGTCAAAATAAAAATATTTACAAATAAACAGTAAGCAGTGTTTTAACTTTGTTTTTGTGCAGTATGGGCTGTTTCATTGTCAGGGTTGTCTTTTTAAAATTATACAAGGGAACCCTTTAAGTAGGCACTTTATTGTTGTATAGAGGAAAGGTCGTCCTGGCGACACTAGTGAAATCTTTTCTCAATTCCGATAGTGATATCAGAGGAAAATATTGCTCAGACTTTGATAAAGTACAGAATTAAATTCACTCCACTGTAATAAAAAGCTTTTACCTGATAAAATTCTGATTTGCACTCCAAATTACCAACTTTTTGTTGAAAGTAGACATGTGGAGGACAGAAGTGCTTTTTTCAGATATTAATTGCTTTTTCTAAAGCAGCATAGTACTGTATAGCTTTCTAAAAAATATATTTGGGATTGGATGTGAAATACTTTCTGTACAGAGTTCTCCATCATCTTGATAAGCATGTCTGTCAAAAAGTGTCTTCTCCGGAAAACCACAATGATAGTCACTAATGCTGTTGTAAATGAGCTTAATAATACAGACAAATAATATTGCATGAAACGTAGTCAGATAATGAGTTAATGAGCTTTTATTCATAATTCTGCAATTAAATGTTTGTATGCCTTATTCTGATACAGTACAAGCTGATGTACTTATTCTAGTGACCCTGTACCTGTTATACTTTCACCAAGTGTAATTTAGACACCATTAGACCTGTAGCTCTGATACTTCACACTAAATATTCTAGTTTCATAAGGTGTTGACAGGAAACAAGAAACCACAAAAACTAGGAGTTTTATTTTATAGCTACTGTGAACCCTGATTGTGAAACAGCCCATATACACAAACAATTTTCACTCCAGGCTCAAGAGATCTCCCTAAACTGAATAGACTATTAAATGATATCCACCTCGCCTTCTGCTATAACTCTAGCACACACATACTATAATATATAAAAATAACAATATTTGTACTCTGATCGGCCGTTGCACAATATTGTTACATGCCTACAAATTACAGCATGCCATTCGCATGCCTCACTGCCAAAACTGACTCTTCTTGGGGGAATGAAATGAAGGTGGATGCCTTACCTGGTAATCTTGGGATGGTCCTGTTTTGTTGTATTGAGTAACACTGCCTGGTGAAGGAGTCCTTGGTTCCCCGCTGTCTGCCCAAGAGTTCTTGCTCTCACTTCTTTCCTCTCCTCCTTCTTTCCAACCTTCCTGGGCATCAGTGTTACGTGATCGTATACGCTCCACCTTATTTACCCATTCCCTGTAAAGAATTTTAACATCAATTTTAAGTTTCCAGTCAAACACCATCACAGCTGCATTAGGCACGGTATCATTTATAGGACAAATGTATGTAAAAGTCAGATAGATTCACTGGCCTGCCAGTATATTACAGGTGTTGCACAATACCATATTCTTTAACTGAATCAGGCCTGGGTGATAAAACAGTAGCGTTACGCATAAAAATAAATTCTAAATTTGGGGTGCATAAACAGACTCTCTGGCTTTCCAGCCAATCATTTAACAGGTAAGATTTATAAGGAAGAATCCATTTATAAAGAAGATCATGTCAAGTTTATTAACTGACTCCTGAATATAAATTAATGAACAAATCACCATAAATATAATCTGATGTGGTTAAAAAAAAAATTTGTATTCACCAGTTGTCTCCTTTCTCCTTGGCTGTATGATTATCCTCATCATCACTGAAGTTTAATTTCTCTGTGTAGTCAACTTCCATCTGAGCACCTATGAGGGGGGAAAAAAAATTCAAATGGGCAGCAGAGCATTAACAGAGTATTAGCAGAGAACGCTGCATTTGCATTAATAATAGATTATAGTACAATGTTAACTAATATAACAAAAAAAAAGTGGCTTGTCAATAGACGACTTACCAGCCCAGCCCTCATCAGCATCCGTGTCAAGATTGTCAAGCTCTTTCAATTCAGAGGCACTAACAATTGAGGGTCGGTCTGGATCCTGCATCCAGGACTGTGGAGGAGCCTGGGATGGCCTTCCACTGGGTCTTGGACCCCTAGAGAAAAATAAAGAGAGGAAGAGAACCCACAAGTTAGAAAATACACAGCTGAAAGAGAGCTTTAGAGCAATTTCAAATGATGCATTATATTATTCTAACAATACTTGGATGTTTAATTATAATTCAAGTTTATTTTAATTAAAGAAAAAAAATGTGCAGCATTGATGCTTAAAAATCTATACTAATAAAAGCTTGGCTGGATTACTCACTTTGAGCCATCTTGCTGCCCGGGGTATCTGAAGTTTCCTTGTACAGGCGCATAAGACATACGAGGATAGGCATGGAACATCTACACAAAAGAAAAAACAATCGAAGTGCATATTGAATTCAAAATTATTTTACCTTACCGCAATGTAAAGTGAGTTACTGCACACAAATGCATTCAAGTCAATTTCTCTGTACAGATTATTATATAGCTCAATATGAGCTCAGAATCAAAAAACACCACTGACTGTTTATAAAACAGTCCCCTTAAGCACTTATAGTTTATGCTGCATTAAGTTAGCAGCACACAGCAATAAAGGTTTTAAAAATTGTCAGGTTCCTAGAGAACTCTATCATGGTTTAACTGCCATGAAATGCAAACCTGAACTTAAATGCAGGAAGTCAATCATATTAAGGTATATGATATTACAGTTAACAGAGAACATTGATCGCCAAAAAAATTGCAAATAAGGCACAGAACAGAGCCGTAGAAGAAATTTAGATATACTTGCCAAAAGAACAAATACAGACACAAGACAATAACTTACACTAGATATACTGCATATAGTAAGAATAATAAAAATTCTGGCAGTGCCTAAAGGACGAGTTCTCTATTGATAGTCTGGTTCAGTACTGTATACAGTATTTTGATATGTACGGCACGTTACAGTGTTGTGTGCGTAGCTGAACGAACCCACCAATCACGGTGGGGTATATGGCGCTCGGGGGCGGGACATCTGGCGGGTTTGATGCGAGCAGAGAAACATTTTTCAATGAGTGAAAGTGACAGCAGCGTTGCCATGGAGAGTATTCTTCCAAGCCTGGCTGGCTGCCTCATTTCTATTGTTTCTATTATACGTATATAATAACTAAATAAAAATATATTTGTACACACGTCAATGGCACTTAGAGGGTTAATAGGAGGTCTCTCTCTCTCTCTCTCTCTCTCTGACAAATTAAATCAAAGTGACGCACATGTGGCGGGACAAAAGAAAAGTAAGAAACTCAATGCAGCAGAATGTGGTCTGCAGTCACATAGCGACACCATCGGCAAGATCATCCCCGGTAACCCAGTTCAGTTACAGGGTCGCCTTTTCCTGTAACAGCACGGCGGACAGCAGTCTGTGAGCAGCCGCCTTTTTTTTCGCTCGCTGTCCCGTAACTTTCTACCATCTACAGATGCCATGGTGTTCGGGTCATCATAAAAGAAATGAACATCGAGCATAAAAATAAAAGGAGACTGCTACCAAGCTTTTATCCGCCGACCGCCGTGCTGCAGTTACAAGAAAAAGGAAGCGGAAGTGACGTTCTCCATGTGTCGGTTAAAAGCTTGATTGAAACTTCAAGGCAAGAGAAGCCTCGTTCAGAAGAAGGTTAAAGAACCGTTAATACAGACATTAGAATCTCAATACAGTAAATACAGAAGATTGGAGAAACCTCATGGTCGCTGACCAGGGAAATCTACTATTACAATTATTAGTATTTTTATTAATATTTATTTATTACTGATAGATTTGTTTATTTTCTCATTAATTCTTAATTTGTTAATTTATTTTTTCATCTTACTTTGTGTTAGGATTAAAAAATAGAGATTTGAGAAGAAAATTTTAAAACAAAGCTTGTGGAAAACCTGTTGCGGCCCCGCCTCACCCAGACCCTGCCTCCATCGGCCCCCAGGTAAATTGAGTTTGAGAGCCCTGCTCTAGAATATGTGCGTTGTACGCTTACATAATACGTAGTTCCTCCAGAAGTTTTTAACACTCAATTTAGTTATGTTTAAATTTATTTAGTCCATTTATATTTAATTTTATGAACCTGCAACTCAGTTGTCCAAAAAGCAGTGCAGCGAAGTTTATAAACATTCAACAATATAAGAATGAGTCACAATGGTTATAACTTCTACAACCCTCCCCCAGATATTTTATCCAAGCTTTACATAAATCTTCAGAGACATTACAACTCACCCACACTGGGAAGCCATAAAATGAACATAAATACTGGAGAAATAATCTGTATTTTTGTTTTATATCAGGCTACACAGGACATAAGATCCTATCGTTATTTATTCAGGGATGTGGAATGCTGAGACACACACAGGAAAATAATTAAGCATGACAGTGATATGACAGTTTTAGGATCAAGAGAGTAGCCCATGGTAGCTAAGTGGTCGAGCTCTCACAAGAGGGAGGGATGGCATACACTCACTTCTCTGTCACTCACAGCGATCACCAGCCAATCATTGGCTAATTCGTGAGCTCATTCCTATGAGGGGGTGGACAATTTTGTCCCTCCGAGTGTGTTAGGCCGCCCCCAAATACGCACGCGCAGCAGTTTGAAAATAGGCGGGTGGAAGCATTGCATGTCACGGAAGACGCATGTCCAAGCTTACGCCCCTCCCTGGTTGGTGGTGGTTGTGTGATAGGGAAGGCATTAGTTTATGGGTGGGAATTGGATTCAACTAAATTAGAGAGAAAAATGGGGTGGGGAGGATTCCATATTAACATGCAGCATTAGCACAAACAGATAAGCAAACAATGGGTTAAGTGTTGCAAACACAACACAAACAGAACTGCACAAAACAGAGCGTAAAATAAATAAGAGGGGACAAACTTAAATATCAAACCGCCTCGAGTTTAATCACTGTTATCCCAGATTGGGTTACTGTAACCAGATAACACAGACAGCCATGGTAACATTAACATTAGCCAAGCCGTGCTTCTGGGACAGAGAATATGACTAGAATATGACTTCTTCACTGTTCAGTAGGCGGACTGGTAGCTTGGGGTAAGGTAAATGTCGGCAGAAATGATACAATGGTGACAAAAGTTTGGAAAAAAGCTTTTTTCATATACTGGACATTTCAAACCATGCTAAAATTTGCTTAAAATAGTCCATCTTGCTAACGGCTCAGAGCTAAACTATTACTAGCATTCGTCCGAACGATGAATGGACACAGGAGTCACATACACATATACTTGTCTAAGGAATGAAAGATGTTTCTTTGAGCAAATTCTGAGAAACAGTTGTTGCCAAATTGTCAATTTACCCAATTTTATCCCATTATTTTATATAAACAAATTTACAGAACGTTTCCAAAAGCTTTTTCAGCATATCTTCAAGGTACGAGCTATGCACATGCAAAACTGGAAAGACTTACAACGGATACACCTACATTTAAAACGCCTCATGAAGCACTTATATATATATATATTTATTGTGGCAGAATACAGAACCATATCTTACATAAGGTGGCATCATGCCTCTAAACTGCGCCTGGAACTGAGAAGGGTCTCCTCCAGGAGGCTGCTGTCCACCATTGAGTTTGTGCTGTGGGGCTGGAGCGGGAAGCTTGTCTCTGGTGTCTCTCTTGTCTCTGGCTTCTCCAGTGGAGGTTTTCCCTGCCACATCTGTGTCCACCATTGGGGAAGAAGTGCCATGACCCGTTCCTGCCTCTTCAGGAGCCTTGTTGTCCATCTCAGAAGGGCTGGAAGCCACATTCAGGTTTCTACCCCCACCTTCACGCCAGCTGCCTACATCTGTAGCCAGGGGAAAACAGATAAGAGAAAAGGTGATTAAGGAAAAGAAATAAACGACATACAGTTTAACATTACTGATTAAATGTACACCAGAACTTTATCGCAAATAAGACACTTTCATTTTCCCCCCAAAACTTACTTTGGGGTCTGAGGCTGGGGCCTGGTCCATAAGGCTCTTCCTCCTGCTCGCCTGATTTTTCCGTCTCACCCACTGATTGCAGGCTCGGGAACTCCTGATGGAACTGGCTGCTTATCCTTGGAGTCCCTACTGGGGAAGAGTGGGAGAGGTCAAACCTGTGTTTAATACAAGCATTCAAGCAAGAGATGCATAAATGACTATATGACAAGGTTCTGTCAATCAAATAAGATAAATATGAGCCGTGTTCCATAGAAACAGTGCGTGTTGCTCCTAACCATCAGGAGGTCCAGGCTGCTTGTTGTTGGCCCAGGAGCGGCTGCCCAGAGGATTATCAGACACCTGAGGGACCGGAGGCTTGGGCTGTGGGGGAGGAGTTTCTTGTTGCCTACAAACACAAACCAGTAAAAGGTTACAGAAAGAGAAGGAATGGATGCATGAAGTATGAGTTGAATATGAAGGCTGAGGGGCTTTTTGGTAACCAGGAGTCCAGAATTTACTTTGAAGTCAAATTTATCACTCTAGTGTAACGCTCCTCTAATCAACCGTATATTAGATCTTGCAGATGATCATGCAGTAATTAGGAGTTCTGTGCTGAGCATCCATGAGCATGTGCATGGACAAAATAGTAATGGGTAAACAGTGACCCAGCCAGAAATAACCTACAGTTTTATAAAGGTTTTCAGAAGGATATGGTTACAATAATCACCCAGCATGATTAAGGATAATTATTCACACAGTAATGGCCTTCGAATATTGAGTGTAATAGTCAGCAATACAAAAAACCTCATAAATAACATTTTTGCTAGAAAATAGTTTCTTGCACCCAGTGTAAGTGCAGCCTGTGGTTATTTACAGTTCATGCTTTTAAATGTGAGCGATGTTAGAAGCAAACTAATATTTATATACATATACACACACATATACACACACACACACAAACTTTCGTATGAAGTTCAAAACGACCACAAAGAGGGATCATAATGGGCTCAGTTGTTAAACGAGTTGTTTTGTCTATTTGCAATACGCACAATTCACCCAAATTGAACCCAAAGGTAATCATGGATGACTCAAGCAGTGCTACTACAGTGGACAGGACTTAGACATGAATAAGACATTGCTGAAGCAGATGTGGGGAACTCATCATCATATCCGATGACGTTCAGGCTTAATTTCAGTCAGCAGACTACAAATATCTCAGTAGGCTTTCTATTAGAACCTACAAGTTCACTGCAAAAAAAAAAGGATTTAGGCCAAAGTTTATTATTATTAATTTTTTCACATCAGTACAGGGAAACATACGTGATATTTATGAACTTCACTGAACTCCAAATCCATGCGAAAAGGACAGACTCGAAGACCGATATCTCTTATTTTTATAACCAGAAATGCATTCTTGTCACCGAACAATAAGTGTATCCCCAGTTTGAATAGGCTTGAAGACCAAGTATAAGATCTGGAAACCAATGAGCGTTAATGGGCATTTTTGATTAACTGACCACGGTGACCTTAAAAAAAAAATAGGTCAAGCTGACCCAGTTTCAAATCACTGGCAGGTTGTGCCGTAGGGTCCAATTAGCATAAATATAAAATAAATCCATAAAGAACCTGCACAGCTAACGACGGCTGCGCTAGAAACAAGTTAACATGACTGTACTAACACAATGGGTGTCAAACTAATTTTTACTGAGGGCCACATCGCTAAATTTGAGAAAATCTCATCAAAAAAGGGCAACCATGAAACCTACATGGCAAAATGATTAGTTAAGAAGTGTAGTTTATGATTATTTGTCCACTTTAACTTTATTTACTTTCTTTTTCTGACAATATGTGACTGCAACATGTTAGCTCGCAATCTATCATGAGCCGTGAATGACACTCGAAACAGGTTTGCTGCCACCAAGTTATTCAGCTTATGATTAAAATGTCTGGGGTTTCCAAGATGGCAGTGCAAACATAAAAAGAACTGTTAATTACTCAATGAACTAGTGGAATATTTTAATGAGTAGGGGCCAGTCAGTAAAAAAAACATAATTGCAAAAGCGGGTCTTAATATTACTCTGGATATATTACTAAACCATGAAGCTCGCCCTTTTCTGGAAAGCTCTCCTGCATACGGGCCCTGGGTTTGAATAATTAACGCAACTCCACAAAACATCTCTTCTCTTTCCCTGTCCACACAACCTATTACAGCACATTTACTCTGCATTTTCGTCTTCTCGTGTGTAGATCGTAATAGCAAACGCCTCAGCTTGGCCACGTTATTGGCAGCGATGCCGTACCCTCGTTTTAGTTTCGGGCTGTGACACGTAATGCAATACATCTATACTTAACCCTTGCTAAACATAGAACATTTAATGTGGAATGATGCATGTTTACACAATATAAAATGTGGTTTAAAATGAAACCTATCATTATAACTGACAAACACTCCAACCCAGACTAACTGGAGATATGCCGTATCAGCTTGTAGCATTAGCGGAAAAGGATATCGTGTAAACATTGTGTTGAGTGTTACAATTAAACAGAGCACAAACATACAGAACTGCACAAAGCCAAGAGTAAAATAAATAAAATTTAAATCAAATTACAATTAACTTAAATTTCCAACAGCTTCGTGTTTAATCACAGGGCAGTTACCAGATAACACAGACAGCCAGGTTAACTTGTTAACATGAGTCCAGCTGTGCTTTTGGGAGAGAACGTTTATGTTTTTATTCTAAAAAAAACCCAAAAATAAGTTATTACAAAATTGCTACACAAACCTCAAACAAAAAATTATGAACATTTTATACCCTGTGATATAATTCTCAGGATAGATGTTAGCAGCAGCAGATCCGAACTAAGTAACACTGAAGTTACTCACCCTGATTTTCTATTTTAATCAGACTTTAATATAAAATCCTTTTCCGAGAGGCATCACATTACAAAACAATGTCCTGTTTATTTCCTTAAATTAGCATCCCTCTGAAAGCGATGCATGTTAACACCAGGCAAAAACAACGCATCTTGTAGGCATTTTTCTTTTCCGAACTTTTTAAACTGACTAGAGCACAAATGCTCTGTTCGTTCCAAGCGGAATCTACCCAGCCGCTGGAGCCGTTTCACTTTTTATAAGGTCAAACTGAAAAAAGTTGAACATCCTGTTAAATCAGAAAAATACCTTCAAATCAATATTCAGCTCCAACATTTACTCACAGATACGTGTACACAAGCAAAGCTTTCTTCTTCCAGTGACATGAAGTCATCATACAACTCACAAACCGAGAAGTATCAAGATATGAAGTGAAAATTATAACTCGAAAAATGTTATTGTTTCTCAAGTAAGCAATGCAAAAAAGAAAGTTAAGTAGAAATTACAATTAATCAACATACTCTAACAAACATAAGCAAATACACTTAATTTCTTTTCCCTTTTAATAAAAGTAAAAGGTTTGATCTAGCAAGAAGTACCGTTCGTCTCCAGCTTGGTCTTGTTTTGAGGCCCAGCCGCTGCCATCCTTGGGAACGATGCTAACATTGGGGTCATTGCCTTTGTTCTCTGCCTTCAGACTGGGTAGGTTAGCTGGAGGGGGCATACGCCGACTAACCGCAACCTTGCCCAAACTCTGGAGTCCATGTCTGGCAGCAACTAAAAGGGAATAATAAGTAAAAGACCAAGGAAAGAAAAAGTTAGGGGTCGCTTTTTAAGTCACATTACACATCCATACATTTAAAAGGCGTGAGGTGTGAATCCTTATTCTCCTTATTTAAGACATGAGAAAGTCAGGGGAAGCAGTTATGTTAGACACACGAACGCTCACGCAGAGCCCTTGTGCTGTATTGCCCTCTTATTTAGGCTCATAGGAATGCATGGTGTTGACTCAAGAGGACAAAGGCTGATTATTTCAGCTGAAGACGGTCTGGAGGAAACGTGTAGGGGTAAATGAACTTTGGGGATGGTAACACTCACTGTAACTGATTTTAAAGAATAAAGAACTTGACCTAAGCATTGTTCAACTCGCTGTCTCAACCTTAACCTTGACACAGACAACATTAACCATAAAACAAAACATACTAGACAGAACACACACACATTGGCATTCTATTAGAAAGAGCTGATTTCAGAGTGCAGCCGTACCTGCGGTTTTCTGGGTCTCCAGAGATTTGCCCTTGTAAGTGTTGAAGAGGCTAAGGGTTGCATACTTGGTCTTGCCATCCTTTGCCTTGGTGCTCTGCCCTGACTTCTCTGACATTTCGCTGGAAACTCATTGAGTCTGGTCCTCCGGTCTCACCCCTCAGAACCAGGCTCCTGTCCAGACGAGGGAAGGAGGAAAAAAAACAAAACAATCTGGTTGATGCTTCTCTAGGATGAAGCAAAGCTGCATCAGAAAGCTAGACATGGTGTTTTCTTTAAACCGTAGGAGTTGACAAGCATGGGGCAAAAAGAACTGCCCTTTAATACCTGTACGTAAAAAGCTTACAACAGACTTTCAAACTAACAAATTGTTGTACACCTGATAGAGGTTTAAACACCAACCCTGAAAGTCTGACGTAAAAATCTTAATGTTAAACGAAAACCACTTTGCACACTGATGTAAAAACAAATACCCAACACAAGCAGATTTTGATTACAGGCAATTCATTCATTTGCCTTTAATTTATTTTTAATTTTTTTAGAATTTATAATTACATGGCAGACAAGTAGGAAAAGACCTTCTTTAACTGGTTCTTTAACCCACTTTATTAGTAATGATAATTAGGTTCTGAAGGCGAGGTGGATATCGCTGAATAGTCCCCAACACAGAACATCAGTTCATCCACATCAACCGAGCCTGAGGCATATAATTCTTTTATTATACACTACACAGGAACATGAGCAAAAAGCACACCAAATTTAATCAGGAGGGATGCAGGTGAGCTCCATGGATACAGGTGTTCAGACCAAAAGCTGTTTCAAGATGTCTTTAATCCCCATTAATAATTCCAGTATGTAAACAATATGAAATAACATTAATAACCATTTTAGAGATTACGTAATTGTCTCCAGGATCAATAAAGTATTCTGATACGAGTCAGAGTCAGGTGGGTTCCACACACACTGAGGCAAAATAGGATCTTTTGGGCACCAGCTCCCCCTCCCCGCGACTCTGATTAGGATTAACCGGTTTAGAAAATGAATTTTATTTATATATATATATATATATATAAAATCTGCCTTCACACGCATACGAATTTACGTGACGTCTCATTCTTAATCCATAGGGTTTAATGTGACGTCGGCCCTTCGCAGCTATAACAACTTTAACTCTTCTGGGCTCAAACGTTCCACAAGGTTTATGAGTGTGTTTATGGGAACTTTGATCATACTTCCAGAAGCGTATTTGTGAGGTCAGACACTGATGTTGCACGAGAAGGCCTGGCTCGCAGTCTCCGCTCTAACTCATCCCAAAGGTGTTCTACTGGGTTGAGGTCAAGACTCTGTGCAGGCCGTTCAAGTTCTTCCACACCAAACTTACTCATCAGTGTCTTTATAGACCTTGCTTTGTGCACTGGTGTGCAGTCATGTTAGAACAGGAAGGCTCTCTAAGCTCCTGAGAGCGACATGTTCTTTCACAAATGTTTGTAAAAGCGCTCTGTGTGCCTAGGTGCTTGAATTTATATGCCTGTAACCATAGAGGTAACTTTGGGTTGGTGAGTGAATACTTTTGGGAATATATAAGAGGCAGCTTTGGGACAGAAAGGTCACTGCTTTGATTCCCGAAGCAGCAGGAAAAATGATTGGCGGTGGGGGAGTGAGCTGCACCTTCCCTTCCTCCACCATCATGGCTGAAGTGCCCTTGAACAAGGCACCTTATCTTTTTTGATACACTGTATTAATCCCACGAGGGAAATTGGACTCTGCCTTTAACCCATCCAAAACTTCTAATAGTTCTGGATCAACGCTCTTAACTTGCAAGAAGCTCATCGTAGGTTACTCCTTTATGACAGCATCGTTAATGAGTGTTCCTGCAAACCAAATCCTAGGACTGGTTGACTAATTGTAGCGTTCAATTGGCCAGTGGGCTAGACAAGTATTTATGAGAAAACTTGGGATAACTTTTTTTACAGCCAACAATCCCATTTTTTTATAGCAATAATAAAAAGGGATCATTTTAGCAGAGCAATATAGCAATGCTGAACTTCAAAATATCTGCACTGCACTGGAAGGTCAATGGCCTGTAATAAGGCCTCAATAAGGAGCGCAGACATGAACACCGACTATAAGACACTGCACACAACGTTCTGACTCTCCTATGAAGTACTTATAAAGAAGAAGAAACTATACAACTGCTTTGGGGAGAAACGAAAGCGAAAGTGGTCTTACACGTTCATCGGAGAGAGTACAAGGAAAAAACAAGAACAAAATATGCTCTAAAATTTGACAAAGATGAACACTACAGTTCTTTTCCCAGTTAAAACCAATATATACAAAATTGACTAAAGAGGTTTGAAGTAAAGGTTTGTAGGACAAATGAGATAAACACTCAAGGAGCATAAAAATGATCTAATGAAAAAAAAAAATTCTAATGGTTGGGGGGGGAAAAAGGCGAAACTCTACAATGAAAACTTGCTGCAAGATTTGGATGGAAAAGTAAAACATCACAGGACGCGTCCCACTGTAACTATTCAAGTCATGTTCCAGACTCATGGGGTATCGCTTAGAAGCTCCGCTAAAAACATTATTAAAACTGACAGACAAAGTAAACAAGACTGGTTAGTATACACTGCATGGGAATAGCACAATCTGATGGCCTGCTCTCTCGGGAAGATAAATCATTATTCTGAGTGGATAACGCTTGAATCAAAATGACAGATCCTGACAGTGTGTCACGGAAACTCAAGCATGCACGCTTTAAAACTAAAAAATAAACCATAAAATCTAATGCATTCCTTGTAATGTACAAAAAAAGAATGAGTGTTTTGTGTAAACACTTTTACAGAGCCAGATTTCTCATGTGCCTGTATTGTATAAAGCCTACTAAATTCTTACTGTGCTAAGACTCTCAATAGCGCTTATTATTTGAGCTGCAAGCACCGAGCTAACCTGAGCAGTCTTTGTCATGGTTAAATTATGTATAATAATGATGATCGTGGCCCTGCACATGAAACCGCTCGTCGCTGATGAAAAACTTCATCGGGATCACCGTCAATTGACCGCCCTTCCGTGTGTAAGTTCCTCTGCATGCGGTGAACGTCGCTATTGAGGTTGCTTCGTGGATTCAAAAGAAGGCTGTGTTTACACACATGTAAAAGTGCTTGGCGCTTTTTAATCGGTAACTGTAGCTAGTTTGTGTAATACTGTTCATAATTATGTTCTAATCCAATTCTATTTTCATTTCATAAAGATACATTTAATAGTTTGACAAATCTCTTTGTGTCTGTCTCAAGAACCGTTACCTCATGTTGTACTTTCTGTCATAACGTCAGACCCATTTTGTCCGATCGGGCAACTTTTCAGTTTGCCTTCCATTATCCTATTAAAAACTAAAACTCTGAAAAGGGTTTAAAAAGCACCATTATAAAGCACTTAAGCTCTGCACCTGCTGCAGTGGGGGCTTATCTGTGAGCATTATGATTTAAAAATATTAAAACTTGTTTTACTTTGCTTTTGCTTCTGCAAAATACAACCTCAACCCCGAAAAAGGTTTAAAGAGACATTGTTATCCAGCTCTTACACTCAGCACCTGCCTGGACTGGGAGCTCGTCTGTGTTCTGGTTTTAAAATAAATATACATACAAACCATAGTGCTTTTAATTTTGCTTTGATGTCCATGTAAAATACGCAATTATGCACCTCTGGCTTTGTGGGTGTTGCGAAAATTAATTTCTCCCCCTGAACTCCATCTCGGGGAATATTCTGCAACATCCCCCTCGCCTTCAGGGTATAGTTGTTATGTTGCCAAGGGATGGGATGTATTAGGGAAAACGTGAAGTTTCTGTTTCGGTAAGTTGAAGTTTTCGAAGCAGGAAAAAGCAGTATAAGGATGAAGTGACTAACCAGGGCCACACTGTGACTGCTAAACAACTGGACTATTTATATCCAAACCAGCAGGTCTTGTGAGGTCTTCTAGAGATCCTCGAAATGGCATTACCAAACGAAATTGATTTTGATATGTTGTACTAATCCCATAGTAGAAATTTTTGCCAGGGCATTTAACACAACCAAAGTGAGCGCACACACACACACACACACACTCTCGGAGCAGTGGGCTGTCATACACACTGGGGTGCCCAGGGAGCAGTTGGAGGTTAGGTGTCTTGCTCAAGTTCACTTCAGCCATGAATGTGGAGGAAGGGGAGGTGCAGCTCACTCCCCAGCACCACACATTCTTCCTGCTGGTTCATTAATAGAACCAGTGACCTTCCGGTCCCGAAGCCACTTAGGCCTCTTACCATTAGGCTACGACTACCCTTAATGCATAGTGCTATAAACTAAGTCTAATCAGGTCTTCAGGATAGACAGCTTTGGGATCTTTCAGTAGCTTAAGCTGCATTGCTTTTTGCTCATATAGTATAGAGAGGACACGGCACGGAGCAGCTAGTTTCACTTTCAGAAAACCAGATATGATGAACATCAAGCTTGACTTCGTTCACATAAATCAGGGTGGTTCCAGGTAACCTTAATATGCAGGATGTATTGGATGGGATCTCAGGTTTGAGCTTCAGAAACTGAAACAAGAGGTCACCAGTGGAAGATTGTCAGAGAGCAATGTAGTAAGTCAATCAGGTAGCATGTGTCCTTCACCAGGGTTGTCAGAAATCCCTTTTTACAGTCAAAATAGTAGGGATGATGAGCCGCACAGACTTAAATGATCCAAAGTGGTTTAAGTGAACTAACACGGACAACACTGACACCTGATCACCATGTCCATAACAACCTCTATTCTTCTGGTCAGGATTTTTATTAGATTTTGGAGCACAACCACACGGACGGTGTGTTTATTCAGACACAACAGCATTACTGACACTGAGTGATGAGGCCCGGAGTGCAGTCGACACTCCAGTTCATCCCAAAGATGCTTAGGCTAGGGCTCTGTACAGGACACCTCGTCTCTTCCAGTCCAAACTTTGGGTATGGATCTCACTTTATAAACAGGAACACTGTCACGTTCGGACATGTTCGGACATCTACGTTCCAATGAAGGGAAACTGAAAACACGTCCGGCTTTAGAACAGTGCGGCAACAGTTTGGCAAATCTGACCATCAGGTCTCCACAAACATCTGACCACATAGTGCAACAGACGCTTTTTAAAAATGTATACACACAACCGCATTGATTCTGCGTACAATCCCCAAGAGCTTTGATGGGCGAGGAAATGTTCAGGAACCATCCATCCTCCCGTCAAACCTCAACTCTTTTACCCGTATACCTAACAAAACCCCAATATTAACAAATTCCCAATGAGAGCTCAAGTAATACCCAGTACGGCACCATTGTCCCTTGGGACAACCCAAATCAATAGCTCTTCACTAAAACTGTCCAGTGAGCTCTTATAACCCCTCTACTCTAAAACAGACACATCTTTATATCACAGCGACAGAAAACTGAAATGTCTTGTTTGATTCCTTGTCAAATCTACTTTGACCTACCTCCCCACTATTGTTGTCTGTACCTGACTATTTTGTGAACAAGTCTTTACTTAGACGAGGAAGTAGTGACATGATACAGACACCTACTGTCTGTTGGCCTCAGTGGGTCCCTGATTAAAGCAGGAGATGATTCACACTGGATCTGTATGACTGATCCTTGAATGCCCCCCTGACCTCAGATGCTAGAAATGTACATCCAATTAAGCAATATCTTACAGCTATACCATACATTCTCTGATTTCTGCACATAATCTGATTTTTCAATTGGAAATCCTGCTACACGAAACGTAAATTTTGGGTACGTTACTACAATCTAAACTCCAGGGAGGGGGTAAAGCCTCGTTATTTATGATCTTAGTTTTGTTAGCATAAGTCTGAACTCTTAGTAAAACAGTGTAAGCGTACATTTTAACCACAAGAGCTGATAAACACTGTGAGATTTGTGATTTGAGTTCCACCAGCTAGCATGTCGGTAGTGAGGGGAAGGGACGGCTGGGTGAAAGCGGCCTCCGGTTCGTTTCCTAAAACACAGGCTCCTAAACCTGGACTTGACCACTTGCTAAAACTTTAGACAACAAACAAACAACAAAAAAAAACCCACAACTTAACGGAAGAAGCCGAAATGTAAACTAACCTGGACCTGAGCCTGGCTTTCGCTTTGTTCAACCCCAGTCCCCGAGCTGTCCGCTTCCACTCCACCCTGTTGCTAGCTCCATGCTAGCATGCTAGCTCAGCCAGCTCAGCCCGCATGCTCACGCTCTCACTCACTTTCCACACGTTTTCCATCTCCGAACGCGTGTAAAACACGTAAAAACAAAACGTGCACTCGTTAAACATACCTGTTTCCGCCGGTCCCGTCGCTGACTTAGTGAAGGCCGCTTTGTCTGGACTGAGCGCCCGCGTGTACGTGTGGTGAGGTGGATTACAAAAGCCCGTGTAGCATCTGCGGTGTGCTATGCTACACACTGGCTAGCTCGAGCTCTACAGCCTCTTTCAAAATCGAAGCCGTTATCACCTCTTTCCCGGTGGCTTCTCTCCCTTTTATCGTGACCGGTACAAATCTGGAGAAAGAAAAACAAATCCAGACGGGCCTGTGGCGTTGCAAACTCTATAATCTTCTGTTTCCCCCCCGTTATCTTGTCTGAGACAGGTCTTCTCCAGTCGAGAGAGAGAGGCCCTCTCTCGCGCCGCCGCGGCCTGTCGCGAAATCAAAGATGGCAGCGCGCCAATCCACGAGTCCCTGACGTCATTACGTAGCGGCGCGACGTAATTTTTGAACGCTCACTCTATAAGCACCAGCAGGTGGAGCCCTCGAGCTTACTGAAGCATCCTAAACAGCTAAGGGGTGACACTATTTTGACATATCTTTTGTCCTATGTGGACACCTGCACACCCATGTAGGGTTATTTTTCAGACTGTTAAAATTTTAAAGTATGAGCATGAAGAGATTTCACCCATTTTGTGAAGCCAATCCTTGCTGACTTCAGATAAGAATCAGTCTTTTGCAGACAAACTAGACAGGAGAATCACATCATCCGCTACCTGACCATTTTCAAAAATTTGTGGCCATTTTGCCAACCTTGAACTTGAAATTAAACTTAATAATGACCTTTTCATAAACCCTACAAATTTGACGGTCATATGTCAAACTGTATGCTATTATGGTTGGTAACAACCATTCACATTCACACCTAGGGCAATTTAGGTAACCTAATGTGCATGTCTTTGTACTGTGGAAAAAAAACAAAGTGTAAGAATTGATCACTTATCAATTCTAGGCTTGAACTGACCTCAGTGGGGGTGAGAATTACTTCTGTACATATCTGGACCGAAGATTGAGTCAACACAAACATTTTAGTGTTACAGACAGACATTTTACAGTTATATATATATATTACTGGCCTTGCGGATCAGTTTGTTCAGTCTGTTTGCGTCTGCAACCCTCAACCTGCTGCCCCAGCATGCAACAGCATACAGGATGGCACTACCACAACAGACTCATAAAACATCCTGAGCCGTGTTGGGCAGATGTTAAATGACCTTGGCCACCTCAAAAATTCGAGATGGCTCTGCCCCTTCTTGTAAAGTGCGGTAGTGTTCCTAATCCAATAATACGCACTTATATGGGCTGATAACAAGGGATGTGCTACTAAATACATTTTTCCCTTGGTTTTGTTGGCATCCATAATCAGAAGGATCTTTTTCTACCACTGTATGGGCAGAGCTGCAGTTGTGGTGTTAATGGGTTGATTGGACTAAATGGACTGGCATCTAGAACGCATTTGCTTAAGGTTGTGCACCTTTTCACGTAATTTTCTAGCCTAATGTCCAGGTTTTCAACAATAATGGCATGCATTTTTATTCTGCCTATTAAATTTAGATTGCACACCTGCATTATCACTGTGAGGACCGGTGGACAAGTATGTCATGCTAGTTTTAAATTTCCATATGGGCAAACGGGTTTTGGCATGTTCTTCCCACATTTTGCCCTTACCACATCCTTACTGGTACAACATCAATGTCAAAATTGCAAAGAAAATGAGGAAACCTCAGTAACCTCTACAGTTCTGTTTTTTGTACAGACAGCGGTTGAGGAAACTTAACTCAAGATGAAGAGATTATCATTTAACCGCACTGTGATGATCGAATCATGAAAGTTACAAAATTAATGCAAAAATATAAAAGGCAGATAAAATGATAATCAGTCATCAATTATGAGACCTTTGACAAAGTACCAGGAGGAAACCGCTGCATGGACAGACAGGACATGCAAACTTCACACATCAACCCTCTCGCTGTGAGGCAACAGTACTAACTAATAAGACACAATTAAATACTGTATAAAGATTACAATTGAATATACACCACCTGGCAAAATTATAAATACATCGGCAAAAACTAGGTTGACTTAGATATTTTTATACATTATTTTACTGTTTCCAAGGCAACAAGCGAAATTCAGAGACAAATGTGACCATATCAGAGGCCGCGTCATCTGGTCATGTACTACATCTGCAACTACAGAACCACACACACACACGCACACACTCTCAACACCTACACACTGAGTTTTGACTGATGGTACACTTGGCTTGTGTCCTAGTGAATCAGTAACAGAATGTATTCACTGATAGTGACTTTAAAGCAAGTCGCTCTGGATCAGGGTGTCTGCCAAATGCTGTAAATGTGTATCGGTAAAGCAAAAAAATCTAACCAAATTTTCCCACATTCTCTCAAGCTGTGACACCAGTAAAAAGTGCCTGTATATGGTTTCACAATTAAAGGTCTAAGTACACAATGGAAATGATTCACACACACACGAATTTTAGTGAAGCAAGAATTTTCCGGTGGTTTAAAGGCTTTTTACATAAAAAGAAATCCTTAGCATCCTTATTGAATACAACAGCGTTACTAATCTAATTGTTTTTCGTTTTAAAAATAAATTGCACCAATTGGGCAAGAAAAAGGAGAAGGGGAAAAGTTCAGCTTCAGATAAATTACCAAACTAGAATCAACCTCCTGGCGATTTTATGCCACGGCACGGTATACAATGTGGAGAGTGAAACTACTGTACAGCGTTACTGAAGAAGCAGTGCTGGCTTGGAGTCAGTAAGAGTAATGGAGTCTGTTTTTTTCAAGAATGGCACACATTAAGTCGCAGTGACCTTGACCTTTGACCGCCAAAACCTTACACATTCATCTATGAGTCCCGTTGGACATCTGTGCAGAGTTTGAAGAATATCCTTCAAAGCGTTCTTGAAATATCAGGTTTAAGAAAAATGAGGCTGCAATGACCTTGACTTCTGACTTCCTCTCTGAAATTCCACTCTGCCTTCCTCTCAAGAAGATAACTTAGAGGATCATTCTTATGATTGACACACATCAGACTTCATTAGAATCCTGTCTGTTAGAAGGTGAAATAAAAACAAGTATCACTATTAAACGGCCACTTCTACATCCAAAAAACAAAGGCGAGGGACTGGAGGGGGACAAGCAACATGAAAAATAGACTCCTGAGGAATGGAAACAGGTGTGTTTGTTTTCTGATTGTGGTCATCCACGAGAGGATATGCCTGGGGTGTCAAGTCGATCAAATTGGAAAACTCCATCAGACTCGACGCATGGTTGATACCTTGGATATCGTAGTGGTTAGCACTCTCACCTCGCAGCAAGAAGGTTATGGGTTCGAGCCCTGTTGCTGTATGTATCGTTGTGCTGTGTGGCATGTATTGTTGGCGTGTCTATGTGAAGTTTGCATGTTCTCACCATACCTGCATTGGGTGTTCTGGTTTCCTCCCACAGCCCAAAGACATGCACATTATTCTTCAGAAATTTTAAATCTATAAATCTTGCCATATATTTCAGTGGTGTTTAACTGTCTATGTAAATGTAATAATCAGTTATGAATAATGCAGCCCAAATGTTTTTTCCCTTACAACCTAGGGTATTCATGACATTTCATGATGTTTTAAATAATTATTCAAATTAAAAATCACTTGCTATTAATCCACACATTAAAAAAATAGTTGTGACAGTGGGATATTACATTCACTGTGTATAAATATAGCCATGCTCAGATAAACCTAGAGATTTTTTTTTATGTTAAATTGTTTTCTTTGGATCTGTTGATTGCCCTTTTTTTGACAACCAACATAACCTATTTTTTTTTCTCCCTCAAGGCCAAAGCTTACTTGTTTAGAATGGCAGGTTTACATGAGTCGAATTGGTCAAAATACAACGTAATCCAAACAGCTTGAAAAAAACCCGATCATACAGAAGAGCAGAAGAGAACGTACCATAGGCATCACCGCTCCGGTCTCCTTTTTTAATGAAAAAAAAAGACTAACTGTCAACAATGATAGAGTAGAATAAAAAAAAAGGCATTAGATTCAAAGAAAATTTAATTAAATGTTACAGAACTCAGTCATGCTTGACAGAAATGCGTACAGTACTCATGTACAGTAATCCAGGATCGTCACAGTTAAGATGGTCAAGATGTAAAAGGGAATCTATGATAAAATAAAGCATAGTATAATAAAATTAAGTGGTTTTTATTAGTGAAAATATTTAAATTTTAATAAAAAGACACAACACAGATTAGTCAGATCAACCTCTGGTCCATAAGTATTGGGACAGTGGCACCATGATGGAGTTGAAATGAAGAAGTCAAGATGTGACTTAGGTATATACATTTACCTGCAAATGAATGAGTGAGTGTGAGTGCGAATGGTTGTGTGACTGATGGCCCTGCGATGGCCTGGCGAGCTGTCCAGGGTGTACCCCGCCC
>JBCNYG010000002.1:3688890-3698912 GCA_039654305.1 Porochilus rendahli | reverse complement strand
TGTGTGTGTGTGTGTGTGTGTGTGTGTGTGTGTGTGTGTGTGTGTGTGTGTGTGTGTGTGTGTGTGTGTGCGCGCAGGCATGCGCTGTGAATGGTCACTGCTGGTCTCACAAATTTCTTGGCTAGATTGCAGCACTAATCTGAGATGGATGAATCCAGTAGAATAAATTAAATGACTGGGAGCAGGATCTCAGAGCAGTCCCAGGGCCAGTAGAAAAGCCTGCTCCTTAGCATTTATAAGGACATATTAGCATTACTGTGTAAGGACATTACACCCATTTCCATTTAATTTGCTTCCACAAATGAGAATTATGGAGATTACGTTTCAGTTTGGATTTGTGCTCTTCAGTAATTTGTACAGCGGTACGATTTATTTCAATCCAAATTTAATCCATTTTTAGAGTAAACCGCACTTACTCTGTCCCTGCCTTAGGCTTCTGAGTTCATACAGAATACTACAGTTCAGGTTATCGGCAATATTAAATTGATTAAAAAGTAATTTCACGTAAAGAGCAATCACTTGGTTCTTGAGAATGAATAGTCAGGGAACGGCTTCCGATAACTCACGTGTGTTTATTTTGTATTGTCGTTTTTTTTTCTTTTAAAGTTGTATTTTTTTAGCAGACTTCTTTTATTTGCAGCTCTCACACAGACACAAACTCACACACATGCACACATGCACACACACGTGGTTGTGTGCTCTTAGCTCTCTTTCCTGCAAGCACACAGACACACATAGTTCAACGCAGGTAATAATGTTTTCATGCTACCTGCCAGTTCATCCTGTTCCCTTCTCACCCACAGATAATTCTAGATCACGCTCCTGCTGCCACAAAGTTACATTAAACAGCTGGGAGATGGAGACTCTGACTCAATAGTTAAAGCCAAGCTGTTGCATGGAACCTCTTTCATACACACAAGCCATAAGCCCAAATGTACAATGCTGGGAATTTTTTTTTTTTTCGGAGGAAGTTCTGAAAGATTTAATTAATGATTCGTGTCAAATAACCTTTGTCATTTTTGGTGTAAATGCTTAATTCTCTACATCTGAACTTTATAGCAGAGAATAATTACAGGATATCCCAGTTGTAGATATGACATTGTGGTACCAAACCACACCTTAAAGTCCCAGAACTTTAGATAACCAGACCTTTTAGTAATTTAGTGTTAAGGCTGTCTCCTGGCTCAGCTCTAGCAGTAAGGCTAAAGCAAACAAGGTAAAAAAAAAAACAACAACCAACCAACCAACAAACAAAAAAAATGAACAAATAAAAAAGTAAGAAAAGAAAAAGGCGTATAGGGGGACATTCACCAGCAAGTATGTGTTTTATTTTTCAGTTCACTTTGGCTGAAAACAAAAGTTTCCTGTGAAATGAACCCAGCTCATGTGCTTAGTATCTTTTATTTACCTGTTTGTTCTGTGTCTTTGTCAGTAAAATCCCTCTGTGTCAGTATGCAGTAATACGACCATGTGAAAGGAGGAACAAGCTCGTACATGCGTAATAACATGAAATACAATTTATATAATATAATAGATTAACATTTAGTTTTCAATCACTTAAGCAATCATATCGCATGACATGACTCACAAACCAATGTCGAATTTGAGAAAAATAACTTAAAAAAAAAAATTAGGGTTAGATTGTCATTTTGATAATTCTGCCCTTTCACCACTAGTGTGCGTGTTATGTTTACATTCTTCAGATCATTACGCTCGGCACACAGGTCATTGTCACTTGCATACAGGAGTAAGCAAAAGATTTCAGAATGAGATCTTGCCCATTACCATTTTATTCCCCAGAGAAAACACTTTTTCATGTATATTTGATATACATGGCAAACAAATACTTCACCTTCAATTACTTTGATGGGCATCTTTAATTACTCTAGCTGATCGCTCGACCTTTTGCATATTTTTGACATGCTGTTGCAGCTGTGTTTTTCAATAAACTTCCATATGTCTCATTTCTGACACTCACCATCTACTATTGTAATGAATCACACTCACCCCTCTATATTCCCCATCATGAGCCTTCTACACGTTATACATTCTTTCTTATGCAGCATCTGATATAATACACAATCATACCAACATGGTGCTATTGATAAGAATTTAATTTATGTATTTATTTATATCTTTTACGGTAACGATGTATAAATATAATTCTGCGGATGAAGTGATAAGAGTATTACAGGTATGGTATTTGCAGTGAACAACAGATATACGGACAGTCCTTATACATTTTGAGTGGCATTAATACCAGAAATACAAAGAGGAAAATATCCAACATAAAATAACTTTAGTGAAGTAAGCTGACATTACACAGCCTGCTGTACAATAAAGAAACACAAGGGCAAACAGACACGCGCACACACACACACGCACACACGCACACCTATCCATTCACACTCACACCTGGGGGCAATTTGGAACAGCCAGTTAACCTAATGTCTTTGGGCTGTAGGAGAAAACCAGAGTAGGTGGAGAAAGCCCACATAAGCAAAGGGAGAACATGCAAACCCAACACAGGAATGCCTCTCCAAGCCTGATACTTGAACCCAGGACCTTCTTGCTATTAGGCGTACATGCTAACCACTACACCAGTGTATTTTTGCCTGGGCACCAGAACGGGCAAAGGAAAACCTAATCAGTACACACACTTGATTACTGTTGTTGTGGGGTCGTACTATTGACTCCTTTATCAGCGAAGTGAAAGGATTCAACCCTTGCCTTAATAGTAATTCTTGTGATTTATTTTTTCACATAAAATTCTGTTCTATCAGGACTGCCATGGTAGTCTGTGCTAAGGAATCTTCACTATTATATGCATGTTTCTAATTTAGCGAATATTGTGTTGCTGAACAAGGTAACTATCGTTACTAGCAGTGTAGGGGTTGAGAACACTCTGCCGTAATCCTAAAATCTTAGAAAGCATCTTAAGTAATATTGTTTTTGTGTTGCTGAAACTTTACTCCCTTTGTTAATCTTCAGTGTATTTCTGAGCAGAATAGGGAGTTGTTTGGTTTGCCAAGCCCCGATGGCACAGTGTAATTCCTGCCATATGAAGGCTATGAAAGCACTGATGTTCTCTGGCACTGAAGGCTGCAGCAAGGCATGATGGAATGAACAACAGATACAGCTGCACAGGCCAGATGGGGCAGAGAAAGAGGTTTGGGACCAGGATATAGCGCTGTATAACTGGCCTTGTTGACAGCTGTATGAAAAAATTTGCGATCTCTTCAAAAACCTTGAATATAGATTATCATTGAGGATCTGTGACCCCGCACTGGCAGTGTGTAACGTATTGAATATGCCCTTAAAACAAATCCAAGTGCTTTCTTTCTTGATGACTTTTTTATGCTTTTTTCTCTGAATAATATCCATATAAACTCCTTTTGATTGTCTTGAGTCCAGTGAGACCAGTTGAATTAGTTGGGTACTCCAGCATGAGTTGCTCAGCTTTGGCTTATGGGACAGCCGCTATTACGGCTAGCCGGGATAGCCTGCACTTGTAGTTTGAAGCTAAAACGAGGACGTGTTTGAGATAGTGGAGCACGAAGCTGCACTTCAAAACCTGCGCCTTCATCTACAATACGTTCATTCAATGTCAGATCAGAGCATAATTACCTGTTAGAAGCTTGTAATACTTAAACCTGGGGATTTATTATTAATTTGGACATGCATAACAGACTAGATCAGCTTTCCAACTCACACTGCATTATATTAGAGGAGAGATTATGTGGGAAATCCAAGTTGTACTAGTGTTTCTGGGAAAAGTACATAAAAAAATACAGCAATAGATTACTGCATAGCCCATATATATTTCCCATATGTCCTCTGTAATACATCCCAAAGAATCACAAATGGAACAGATCTGAGATGCGCGCTGTTGTGAAAAGCAGCTTGAGCAGTAAGTACACTGACACTGGAAACGTTAGTTTATATTTAGAAATAATATAATTTTTTTTTATATATTATGTGTGTGAGATGGCAAGAAGCACGTTTCATGTAGGACATATGCAGACTTACTTTCTTTTGAAAACAAAAGTGTAAATAGACATGCACAAGGGCTCCATTAGCCGCAATTCCCGCCGGCCGCGTCTATATAGACCTTTTCTTTATAAATAGGGGTGGATATGCGTGACATATTCAAGATACAGCCTCTTGAGCCCTTTGAAAATGAACGAAAAGGACCGAACTGCTTCTGAAGCTGTTTGCTCGTATTCAAGCCGCTCTGAATTTGCACCAGTTTTTGAGCATGTCCAAAACTTTTCTTCAAGCCTGCAAATACAGACCTTTTACCTCGAATTCAACTGACTACCTCTGAAAATATGCAAGTTCTAGTTCGAATATATTCAATTACCTTCGAAATACAATGTAACCTTGTACATTCGGACAGTATTACTTACATGTAAGTCAAGTCTTAATGATAGGTCTATTCTGGCCAAGTGCACAATGGTTCAATCTGTTGGTTACTGAGGAGCCTTGTGTACCCACAACGCACTAGACCAGACCAAATTTAACAGACGAACAGGTCACTGTTGCACAGCGATGCACACGCCTTGAAAAACTATCTTCATCCTTAATTATTAATGTTCACTGTGTGCCCATTAATCACACCAAGCAATTAAATACTGCCTTTTTGTTTTTATGCTGTAGAAGTTATTTCTTTTTATCTCCTCACCCAGTTTCCATCACCTCCTTTTGCTCACCTCTTCTTGCTTCACCTCCACTTGGGGAGTGCATTCCACCCTTTACTGGATAAGAACCATGGACTTGGAGGTGTTGATTCTCATCATCTGAATCGTTGCAGCGAGAGCTGGAGGTCCCGGCTAGATGACACCAAAAGGACAACATCATCAGGAAAAAGCAGAGACGAGATCCTATGGCCACCACACCTGAACCCCTTAAAACCTCGACTGCGCCTAGAAATTCTAGCCATAAATATTATGAACAGAGCCGGTGACAAAGGACAGCCTTGGCGTAGTCCAACCCCCACTGGAAACAAATTCAACATGTTGTTACCAATACAGAGACTTCTTGTGTAAAGGATTTTTTAAATGGATGAGATTTGATATTTTTTTTTTCAAAAATAAACAATTAACAAGACAATTGTCTCACTTGAAAGTCGTAGGGCAGCCATGGCCTAATGGCTAGAGCAGTGGCTTTGGGACAGAAAGGTTGCTGGTTCAATTCCTGAACCAGCAGAAAAAATGTGTGGTGGTCGGGGGGGTTGCACCTTCCCTTCCCTTACCCTTATGGCTTAAGTGCACTTGAGAAAGGCACCTAACCCCCAACTACTCACCGGGTGCCCCAGTGTGTGGCAGCCCACTGCTCCAAGTGTCTGTGTGCTCATTTTCGTTGGGTTTATTTCAGAGACTATAATTTAAATAATTAAAAATTTCTTATAGGGCGGCACGGTGGCGTATTGGTTAGCACGTCCGCCTCACAGCAAGAAGGTCCTGGGTTCGATACCCAGCTCGGGCGTTTCTGTGTGTCGCCTCCCCGCGACCCTAATTAGGAATAAGCGGTTCAGAAAACGAATGAATGAATGAAAAATTTCTTATATGGTTTTCTATTATTGTTTTGTTTCATAATGATACGTCTATCAACACTTGTTTCAAACATTTATGACCTTACTCTGTCCTTCACCTCTGACCTTGACATTTCAAAATTAAATCATGTCTGGGACATGGGTAGGATAGTGTCTCTTCCAAGTGAAAATCCATGCACAGGTGTGGTCAGGACAAATGCAGATAACAATACTACAATCAAAACTCAGTTTTGGGTGGGGGTAACAACATCCAGTCTTCTATAAAGGCCCTCCATTGAATTTAAGTATGACTGTGCGGATCTGTGTTCATTCATTCACCTACAAGCAGTAGTGGAGTCAAGTACTTTTTGTTGGGTAAAGAAGCCTAGGGTTCAGTTAACATTCCAGTTAATTACAAATGTGTTTACTGGGGTTAAGGGTAATGGCTCTGTGTAGATCACTCTGGATCTACACAGTTTCTACACAAACCAAAGCAACCTATATTATCATGGACCTTGCTTTGTTTACAGATGAATTTTCATGCTGGAAGAGGCAAGAGTTTCAGGTAAGGTGAATTGTACTGCAACAGCATAGAAACACATTCATTAAAATTGTGTGTTACCAACAGTTTGCGAAAGGCCCACATAAGGGTGTAATGGTCAGGTGTGCACAAACCTTTGGAAAGAGTGCAAGACTGCCAAGACCAGACCACCTGGGGCACTTGGGTTGATGAGAATGGTTAGAGTACTAGTATGCGGTATGATGGGCTTTTTATAGGCTGCACATGTGAGGATACACACACTGTTGCTATTAGTCCTCTGCAAGGAAACAAGGAATGGGAAAAATCTGCTAGGTCCAATTTGAAACCACCATGGTGGTCCTGAACATACATTCATGGTAACAAATGCAACCTTCTATTTTTATTGAGAAAATGTCAATTTTAATAATGAGGACCAGTTAGACAAGCTCAGATTTGCCATCTGTTTCATTCAATACAGGAATATTTAGTCTCCACACACACATACCACGACAGAGTTGAACACCCAGATATACTGAGCTACAAGATATGCATGATGCACCTCGGATGTCAGCTTTGGTCATCTCTGTGTGGTTAGCACCAGGGTTAAAGCACCTGACAACTGGAATACAGTATAAAGTGCAACAAGTTCATTTGCTTCCAACAATCTAATATAGACTTTAATGAATACAAATTTCTTCTAGGGCGGCACGGTGGCGTAGTGGTTAGCACGTCCGCCTCACAGCAAGAAGGTCCTGGGTTCGATTCCCAGCTTGGGCATTTCTGTGTGGAGTTTGCATGTTCTTCCTTTGTTTGCATGGGTTTCCTCCGGGTACTCCGGTTTCCTCCCACATTACAAAGATAGGTTAAGTGGCTGTGCCAAGTTGCCCCTGGTTGTGTGTGTTTTTGCCCTGAGATAGTCCAGCACGATGTTTAGGATGTAGCCCATCGTCGCATACTGTCGGTTGAGGCTCCAGACTCCCCGCGACTCTAATAATTATGTATCATTAATAATAAAAATAATAAAGAGGCTTGGTGAACGAGTGAGTGAGAGAGTAGTGGATTTATGGCTGACTTTCACTCCACTTGGGTGTGTGTAAGAGAGAGAGAGAATCACCTATTAGCCGAAATAAGATAAGTGAAATTTTAAAAAATCATAATTTAAATATATAAGTCTATTAAATGCATGTGATTGGCTGCGCTAGGTTATGACACGGTATTTACTGTTGGTTACTTCTGTTACTGTTTTATACGTTCATTCCGTTGAAATAATTTTCAGGGTCCATCCTGTCTTGCAGGCTTGGAGACTTTGTTATTAGGTCTCATGACATGTTAAACCCCTTTAAAAGCCTGAATTTAAAAGGGGTCACAGCACAGCTCCTGATTTACAGAGAGAGCAGGTTCATTCCTCTCACCACCGGTGTGTTATACCTGACTGTGATCTTTCTCAGTGACTAATCACTGATCATCACTGTTTCCCAACAACCAATCACTGATCAGCACTGTTTCCCAACAACCAATCACTGATCATCACTGTTTCTCAACGAGCAATCACTGATCATCACTGTTTCTCAACAACCAATCACTGATCATCACTGTTTCCCAACAACCAATCACTGATCAGCACTGTTTCCCAACAACCAATCACTGATCATTACTGTTTCTCAAAAACCAATCACTGATCATCAATGTTTCCCAACAACCAATCACTGTTAATAAGTGTTTTTTAACAAACAATTGATGATCATCACTGTTTCCCTACAACCAATCACTGATCATCAATGTTTCTTAACAACCAATCATTGATCATCACGGCTTCCCAACAACCAATCACTGACCATCACTGTTTCCCAACAACTATTCACTGATCACCATTGTTTCCCAATGGCCAGTCATTGATCAGCACTGTTTCCCAATGACCAATCTCTGATTAACATTGATTTTCAATAACCAATTATTGATCACCACTGTGTCCCCTATGACTAATCACTAGCCACCACTGTTCCCCAATATCCAATCACTGTTCATCACTGTTTAATGATTGACCATTACTATTTTCCAACAACCAATCACTGATCATTATTTCACAATGACCAATCACTGATCATTATTTCACAATGACCAATCACTTTGTATTACTGCTGTTAGTCTTCTGCAATAACCAGCGCTTAGTGACAATAATCAGCCGTCATTCAGCTTGTTTATTCATTATTATTGTTGTTGTTGTTGTTAGTAGTAGTAGTATTGTTGTTGTTAAACTTATTCATTATTTAGTAGCTTCAGTAATAGCAGTAGGTGTAATTAGGCTTTCACTGCGCCACCGACTGGCCCTAGATGTTTTGAGGATGCATGTGATTAAGTGGTAAAAACATATCTGGATGTGGGATCACATAAATATAAATTCACCCACTGTTCGCTTTTATCGTTTTGTCCAGGGTCCCCCTCACTCTGGCATCAAAAGCACATTCCCACAAAGCTAGTACTTGTTGATTTTCTGCGGTGTTCCTCTGCGGTCCTATAAGCACTATAATTTGATGCATGGTTAAATGACTGCCACTCTGACACATGTAAACATTCTGAATGGGAACCACATGAGTCACTTAGCAGCTTTAAGAGAAGTATTGGGATACTTTTATCTGAATTAAACTCTAATATAATGTATTATTATATG
Organism: Porochilus rendahli; assembly: GCA_039654305.1. Classification (NCBI taxonomy): domain Eukaryota; kingdom Metazoa; phylum Chordata; class Actinopteri; order Siluriformes; family Plotosidae; genus Porochilus; species Porochilus rendahli. The sequence goes on along the minus strand of JBCNYG010000002.1, from coordinate 3,690,191 downwards.
TTCTGAATCCCATTTGAAGTGTTTCAATTATAGGTTTTGTAAATGACTCTTATGGTATACAACTAAATAACCAATAGTTAAATAATCGTTTCACCAAAATAGTTTTCATCCAAATACACAGTGCAAAATTCAGTACCTGCATTATTGTGCACTGGTATAATGTGTATTCTCTGAACTGCTTATTCAGAATGATTACGTAAAACATGTGCAGGTTCTCCTCCATGGAAAAATAAAAAAACGAGCTACTGTGCAGATGACCCTGGATCAAGACCCAGTGGGTGATCCATGCAAAGGTCTGCGGTTGACCCTTAAATGAGATCAAATACAGAGTAGGTGAGGACAAGGGGCTCAGTGAGAAAACATTCGGTCCTCATATCCACGATTCCCAACGACTGGCCTTCAACCGCTACAAGCTCACCCTTCTACTTTGACAGAGCAAATATATTTCTCCACCCGTACACAAATCATCCAATGCTTCACTGTCTACTAATGTATGAATAATTCTGAAACGATGTTTGCTGTTCGTAATTTCTTCCAACAACATACCGCTGATGTCTGAGCAATCAAACCCGTAGCAGCTTTCACCGTCCGGTTCCGAAGCTGAGATAGGAAACAAATTTATGGAACCAACAACCATTAAAAAATGTTTTAACAACTGTTTCATCTCCGTCCCTGATTAGGTATCACCACTGAGCAAGGGCAGGTTACGCCAGCCCATCACATAGCCAACACACACAAAACCATTCACACTTAAGCTCGCACCTAGGGGCAATTTGGAACATCCAGTTAGACCAGTGTGCACGTATTTAAAATATGCAAACCGCAAGCAGAAACACCGTCTCTGAGCCCAGCACTTGGACCCAGGACTGTCTTTCTGTGAGGCGGATGTGCTAAACACTACACCACCGTGCCGCCCGGCATTGGTTTAATTATTTCAAAATCAATCTTTAGCAGGAAGTGACAACTGGTAACCAATCACATGCTTCCCAAAACCAATCTGGACTTGATCTTGACTTGGACTCAAACCTTTTTGGACATAGATGGGGACATCGATCTTACTTAGCAAGGTTTTAGACATTGCGCTCGTTAAGAAACAGGGGTGTGACTCCAGAGCACTGATGGATTTGATGCCTCTTTACAAAAGTCTTTACATATTTACACCAGAAAGCTGCAAGAGGATGGAATGCCGATGTGGGCGGCATGGTGGCGTAGTGGTTAGCACGGCCGCCTCACAGCAAGAAGGTCCTGGGTTCGATTCCCAGCTCGGGCGTTTCTGTGTGGAGTTTGCATGTTCTCCCCGT
>JBCNYG010000002.1:3515916-3530532 GCA_039654305.1 Porochilus rendahli | reverse complement strand
ACACATATACACATATATATACATATACACACACATACATATATATATATATATATATATATATATATATATTAATTAAATAAAAGATGTCCATAGGCTTTTTCTGTAGAGATGCGGTTTCAAATGGTTCTGATGGGAAAAAGAAATTAGTAAAGAGTACAGAATGCTTTGCTCCGACATGAGACTTACTTTTAAATCATATTTCACTATGGAAAAAAAACACACATCATACACAAAAAATGTGCTTTCATACACACTCACCGGCTACTGTGTTTTTAAACAGCATACTAACACTGGGTACCTTTAGCCTCAGGACAGTGTCATACCATTCATTCCATAAAGTGTGTGAAACACTCTTTGATATTCTGGACCATGCTGATGTGCTTACATCACAGCATTGCCACACCATGTCAGCTGAACATTCTTGTAAAACTCTAGGTTTATCATATACAGATAACAGAGGAACTGTGTTGAATTCTTCTTTGTTATTGGAGCGGACAAGGAAGAATGCTGAACTCATGTAAAAGGATCCAGTGGATTTGATGAGGCATTGTTACACAGGAACACTGGTGCTATAAACGTGTACTTAGGAAGCCTGGAACCAATCTCTGGGCGTACACTCTAAACAGCTTCCCAGTGTACCGCAGGGACAACACACACAAAACCACCCACAGTTATACCTAGGGTGTAACCTAGCCTAATGCGCATATTTTTTAACTGTGGGAGCAACAGGAATATCTGAAGGAAACCCAACAAATGCAGGGAGAATATGCAACCCCACACAGAAACTTGAACCCAGGACCTTCTTGATAAGAGGAGGGTGTGCTAACCACTATTCCAGCCCAAAAAAAAAGCCACACAGTAATATTTTCATGGAGTTTCATGCCGGTCTTTCAACAAATTTAAGCAACATTACAACATTCATTTCCATCCAGTATTGAATCGATGAGGGGGAAAAAAAATATAAATCAAACCACTCCGTAAAGTCTTCTCCAGCACATCATGAAAACTTTTAACAGGGCTACGGTGAGGACTTTGGGGTGTCGATACATATGTGAAAGTGATTCCTCGCGCGCCCTGAACCACTCGCTCATTATCTGATGCCAAAATTTTCATATCCGTGCCATCAGGGAAGAAAAAGTGCATTAATGTGAAAACCTGCTCAATCATTACACACTCATCTCATCAGCTGACTTCATTTTATTACCACATTAATGTTGCTGAGCCTCGACCCGACCAACTGGAGCAACAATACCACGGAGATTACATGCTGAGGTTAAGGATAAATGCACTCCATGAAAATATTAGTGTGCGCAATGTTTTTTATTTGTTTTGTTTTTTTACCGGCCAGTTTAATTTCACATCAATAGAATACCAATACCCGCCAGCCTAAACTGTAGGAACTTGGCAGGGGTGGGCCATGGATTGTTGTTGATGATGCCAAATTTCAATGCTACTATATGAATGTCAATCAGACCTGGTGGTGATTTTTTTTAACGATTTTCAGCAGTCTGAGTTTCAATGTGCCTTTATCTATTTTATCAGCAAATATCTGGCCCTCACAGATTTACTTAGTTATTTATTTTTAATGCAACACGATGTGTAAATTCTTTGGTTAGAAAATCTCCGCTCAACAGTTTTACAACACAATTAACTCAACTACTGCTGGACACAAGATCCTCCCACAAGACGAAATTCAAAAGAATGTTCGATATACAGTAGATGTGCAATAGGTTACGTGCATGATGACGGAAATGTCAGTTTTTATATAACTGCATGGAAGGGTTCTATCTAAAAAGCACCGCAAAAGGAGAAAGTAATGTCCAAACAGGGAAACTGATGATGACGACCACAACGATGATGATGATGATGATGATGATGATTTCAGTGGGTTGAACGGCGTACTTGAGAATAAACTGTAGCAGTGCAGATAAACGGTGACTTCTTTTCTGAACATACACCAGTTTGGTTTCCATGGCAGACCCTAAGTCATGGCTTTTTAACCCACATGCATTTATTTAAAGCTCCTTTATTCATTTTTAATTATTATTATTATTTTTATTTTTTTTAAACCTGGACATATGCCAAGATAACTTTAAATGCTTATACTTCCGCCTAGACATGACCACCTTGCCAAAAAAACTCAACACTGCAAGACAGGAAACCCAGCGTTTCTGGTAAGTGAGAGTACACACATATGCACACCGAATAGCGTCTGATGTTCCCTGGTGTGACAGTACTTGCTTTGTTGTGAAGGGTTTTTGTGTGCATTGAGTGTTAATCCCACTCGTAAAAAATGAAAGACAAACGCATGAAGAATTTTCCCAGATGCCCATAACTCAGAGGACTTCTGCATTTATTCTACACTCCTCCTACACAGGAGAGGTGGAAACTGTGCTCTTGCTCTCCAGGACAAGGAGTGACACTCAATTTAGCAGAATTTACATACACGATGGGATGATGCTGCGTTACACACCGCACTTATTCATTCAGCATAAGGCATACGAAATTCCCTCTGCACTTTGAAAAGTCAGTGTGAAGGCTACAGGTTTGTTTAGGTTTACTCATTATGAATGTTCACACACAGGAACACCTCCTCCAACCATACAAACACATGCAGTATAGGTCATGGCACCTCAAAGAATGACACATTAAAACACAAATACCAGCAGTGGGTTTGCGAGGCCACAGGGCAGTCCCTCTTACAGTTATGTCTATTTACAGCATAAGCTGTAGGAATGGTAATGACCCAATTCAACGCATAATGTAATGTCTCTACCAGCAGCTGATCTTGCTCGCGGCATAACACGCATCTGGAGCAAGAGGGAAAACGTTGGCCATATATGAGAGTTCAGAAGTGAGCAAGCACGGCTCGGGCTTCAGTCATTTGTGCAGCCGATTCAATTCAGAGATGACTGAGGGGCAAAGTGAGGAGATGATTTGCTGTCGGAAGACAGTTTGGAAATTCCATAGCCCTGCTTTGAAAACAGACCAAGCTCTTGATATCATGTGATATTCAGGGCGGCAAAGTGGTTTGAATAAATCCTATAAACGGATAAGGAATATTTCTAGAGACCAAACAACTAAGCGCTGCGGGTTTCAATCTCAGTCATCTAGAGAATAAAAACATGACATAAGTTTCCAGTAATTCTAGTGAAAGTGCCTTAATGAGGTCAGCGACCATAAGAGAAAACATGTAGTCCTGCAAGTTAGCTGCACAGCATTGGTAATAGATGGGACTGATGAATAGCACAGTCATGGTTCAGTATAATAAATACTTATAATAATATGAATGTTTAAAAAGTTCTACACGACTTATTAACGGAGTGTGAGGTCTGGAACTTCTCTGTATTGACTGAGCTAATGACACCCTGAACAGCTAGCCAGGCCATCGCAGGGCAGAAACACGCTGACTGCTATGCGGCCTACTCTTTACAAAAATCAGCAACGGTTCTTTGACACGCCACAGTGAGCGACATGGTCGGCATTTGTGACATCCTCTTGATAGTGGGGCTTGAACCCCCGACCTTGGGATCAGCAATCCTGCACCCTACCACCAGAGCACCCCTGTCCCTCGCATTGAAATTTAGGGGGGAAAAAATAAAGAAAAAAAACGACGAGTGCGAAGCAGACACCAGAGCGGCATCCACGGATATCTTCTCGATCATTTATCAGTATTTAAAAGCTTGAAAGATGACAAGTCGCCTTGAGACTAATTTTAAAAAAGGAACGAGAAGAAAAAAAATCAGAAGAGATTGACTTTGCTTGAAGTTCATGTTAGGATTGAGTGCTAGCGGCCTGAGGGGGGAAAAAAATAAAGCTACTGACCATTTCGTATGGGAAAATTCTAGACCACTTATCAGCCAATAAGATCGAGCGTATAATCACAGGCACATATTAACATAATATACCGTTTTGAGGCATTATGTCGGTGTAAAACCTTTAGCAAATATTAACCAGTTAATGAAGACTGATGAGGTAGAACTTAATTAGTAAATTAGCAAAACACTGAATTTTAAGTTGTTGCTGTTTGTTTAATGATCGAAAGACCGTCACACAACAGGACCCTTGATATGATCAGGAAATGGTTTGCTCGGACAGGAGCCTTTCAGTTTAGACGAACCGGAGTGACACCAGTTACCCCCTTATCAACCTGTCTTTAAATAACTGGGAGGAATCTAATTTGCTTCATATGAAAATGAAACCCTGTTGCCACATTAACGGTGTTTGAACAAGTGTGAATATCACTGCTATCGTTCTCATGATCTTCCTTTCGAGCTTCAGTAGCCGCTTCATCCACTAACTACCCGTTTAGATCCACAAATCATAGCGCACATTTTAAAGCAGGCAAACCCGCAGAGTCAATATTATAATCTTTTACATCATTAAAATCATTCAGTCGTTCACTCATTTCTTAATATACTCATTAAATAGTTGCTTATATACAAATCAGAGACAGGCTCTCTCTCATCTCACACAGTCTGTTAATGCTTCGATTTGTGATGTCAGTGACATATTTTCACTGGTGCTGCCCTTGATGCACAATACGCCGCTGGAATGTCCCTGAGCCCATACAGGCCAAGGCATGTTCAACGTTTCATGCCGCTTGTTGAACTCTGAGCCAGAGAGAGAAAAATTCATAGAAAGAAAGGCCAAGTTTAAAAAAAAAAAAAAAAAAGTGCACATGAAGGAGTAAAAGATTTCCTCCGTGTGGTGTCTTGAGAAAATATGGCCAAGAAAAAGATGTGTGTGTTTCAGGAAATAACATTTTTGGTTTGCAATGTTAGAGTTATGACACAACTTCCTGCTGGGGCTGAGACACAGTTTTCGCACCGTTTTGAAGGTCTCCGTGCGAGGCTGTAAATGCAGGAAGTGAGCCTCTAAAGACATGCAGTGACAAGTAGCATTCGATTCATTTTAAAATGCTACCTCTCTGTCTGTCTCTCTCTCTCTCTCTCTCTCTCTCCATCTGATTTGTTTAGGGATGAGGCAGGTTCATGCGGTCTTCAATAAGTGTGCTTTCCGCTCCCTGCATCTCTATGCACTGGCGTATGTTGGCTATGACGCTGCTGAGACGCCGGTCGAGTGCGGCGAGGTGAGGCTCAGTCAGAACCGGGTGGGCAGGGTCATGTGCCGTGGCCTGGCGCATGGCTGAACTCAGAGCTCCGCCTTTTAGCAGGTTTAATCGGTTCCAGGTGGACACACGGACCCTTAGAGGGGGGACAGAGAAATTGAGAGTGTGAGCAAGAAACAGAAACACAGTGAGTCGAAGCAAGAGAAAGTGAGAGCAAGAAACCAGATTGAAAGTCATTGCAAGAGAAGCAGCACTCGCTAATTGCGCCGGTACAAGTTGGATTCATTAATTTGGAGGAAATAAAGTGAGACGTGTATGTGAGTTAAAAGAAGAGAAGAAAGGGAAAGGAGAAGAAAGGCTGCTGAGCAATCTCGTATTCATTAGGAGAGAAAAAAGGAGACTATTCTCTGCAATCTTTTTTAATCTCTTTCTCACTTTCTAACACACACACACACACACACACACACACACAAATCACATATACTGAAATGCCTAAGTATGCACATAGAAACCAGAAGAGTGGGCAGAAATAAATGGGTTCAGTCATGAAATGATTAATATAAAATCTTTTTTCAAAAGAAAGTCTGAAACAAAGGCAGTTCTTATGTCCTGTTTGCTGCGACTCGCTCGCACACTTCTTGGAAGCTTAATATTCTGACTCATTTTTAGAAGCCCAGTGACCTCAATAAATGACCCCTTTAGCAACACCTCTACTGACCACAAAGTTCCGACTTGTGTCATTATTAATTACTTCTTTACTCATTTATGATCAAATATTATTTAGTAAAGCGGGTAAAGTCTGTTGGGCCTAGAGTGGTTCAACTCCTCCAGGATGGAACGTCGGTCCATCGCATGTCACCTTCCTAGAATTTTTTGCCACTCCTGTCTCTGACACTTGTACAGAGATTCCTTTGCCCACCTGAATCAGCAGTGAGTAGATACTCACAAAGTTCTCTTACAAAGCTCCACAATTGTGGCATAAACGTCCAGTTAACGTTCGGGACTCAGACACAGTCTCTGTTTTTAAGACGAGGCTGAAAACCTCCTTGTTTAGTCGAGCATTTTGTTAACAGCCTTTTATTAGGTAAAGGAGCAGATCTGGGGGTTCTCAGGCATAGAGCGTTCTGGAAAACTGTAACGTTGGAATGCTGTCGCTCCCACAATTTTACGACAGGATGTGTGTAATATTTGAGGGTGATTCAGAAGGGATGAGGAATCTCTGTACACGTGACTGGGACGGGGGTGGATACTGGATTTATGCCCTGCCGTCACCTGCTGCTCATTCCTAGAACACATGGTGCCAATCAGAGTAAACAATCGGCCAAGGGCTATTTGTTAGGGTCATTCGGTAGCTTTTAAGAAAACTTTCAAGGTGACCGCCTCAGATTTTGCAATGAAAAAACATATAAATAAATAAATAAACAAATAAATCTTAAATGTCTTTATCCACCATGCAAAAGATTCTTTTGTCATTCAAATTATCTTAGGCTAGAAAATATAGGCCTTTAAAATTTTGTCAAAAATACCATACATGTGACAAATAACATTTTTATCCCAACTTCAGCGGCTTATAATTCCATAACAGGGAAAACCAGAAAGCTGATATTACATACATTTACTGAAAGCAACCTGACATAAGCATCAGGCAGTGGTGGCTCTTAAGCCAGGCCCTTAATCATCAACTGCTCAGCTGCATAATAGAGACAACAATGTAAGGCACTCCGGATAAGAGCATCGCCCAGATACCACAAATGCAAACATTGTTTCAAAGATGTTTGAACAGATGTCCATTGTGCCTGGGAAGCCCCACTTCCTAAGGTTTTAATTAATAATGGATTCTTTACAGTTTGGGACATGGAAAAAGGATGAGTCAAACTTTTGGTGGGAGTCGTCCGTGTTTGGGAGTTGAAAGAATGAAAATATAAAAACCCAACAAAACAATAACGACATTTGAATGAAATACTTGCCTGCATAGTTCATTTCCACTAATATCCCCCTGAGTTTTGGAGCGACGAGCACAGTGGGTAACTGATAAAGCTGAATTTAGTAACAGCACGTGCTGTCTGGAATGTTAGTCTCAAACTAGCAAAATAGTACGGTACCTGTACTGTGAAGAAAATAACATTCAAATACATAAATTCTATCCTGCGACACGTGAGCTGTAACAGAGTAGCAAGCATGAGCATCAGCTCTCTTCTTCCTCTCTTCTCCCTCCTCCACCTTCAATTCGCTGGCGGGCAACACAAAAACAGCCCTGCGCATCATTCCACCACAGTGACGCCGATGCACTAAGATCCACACATACAAATTTGAGACCGCATTCCTGACGGCGTAAATCAAAAACTGAATCAAAGCACAATCCACACTGTTCACTCTACACATAGTTGTTTAAATGTTTACGGATCAGTGAAGAAACACAAACAAGCTGCAAAATGGTCCCCACTGGTAGTTCGCGACTAAGGCAGAAATATATGTTTATAAATGTATAATATATAAATATATAAATGGGAAAGGCGCAATCTGATCTCCCGACTATCTCGGGATTAAAGAACATGATCTTGACCAAAATGTCAACACTCACAACTTACTTACTTACTACAGTAAACACTGAGGAGGTTTAAAGATACACTGTTACACAGCTCTTAACTAACGCACCTGCTTGTGTGTACACGCAGAGCTCACCTGCGTTCATCATGATGATTAAAAAAAAAAAAAAAGAACAAAAACAATCCAGAAAAATCTCACTTTAGTCCGTTTTTTGCTCATGCAGTTAATATTTAGGCTTGTTGGAGGTCACTGAAGTAAATAGTCCCCTTGTCATTCACCTTGAGTCTGGTGCATAATTGTTAAATATTATTCAGAGCTTTGAAAAATGAGGCGTGTGCATTCATAGCAATAACAAAACAAAATGTATTTGGACACTCACATGCAGCACTGATAGAGAGGAGCCAGAATGCTTCTTTCATCTAAAGCCGGATTCCCAAAACTGTGAACCAAAGAGCAGATATTTATTTCCAGTCCAGCTTCTACACTTTTTTTTTAATCCAATGCCAGCCTGTCTGTCGTCACCTTTTAGCATTGTCCAGTAGAATAAGCATGCTGGCTCCGCCATCGTCTTGGAAACTCTCGTAGTGGTGCCGATCCGCATTGCCAATAAGGTAATCGAAAATGGAGGTGTCAATCACATCCAAGAGGCGTGGCCCGGCATCGTACGGAGGCATCTTCTTCACTGCTTCACAGTAACTCTCGTCGTACTCCCACCTGACTCGAACACAAAATCAAATACAAGAGATCAAATTAAAGATAGAAGATATTCATCTCAAAACGCCAGGACCAGCATGGAAGAACCGGACATGACTAGTGGCTTATCGGCGCTAACGTCTTCTCCACACTGTTTACAAAGAACTCTACATTTACACATTTTATCGTGGATCTCCTCTTTGAAATTTTCATGCATGAGACAAGATTTGGCTCCACACCGCACGCTTCGAATACATCTTGTGTAACTCACTTATGAAATTAGAAATGACATAAAATAGTTTATATTGTAGTAAAAATTTTTAAACACTGAAGATATTTTTATCTGTGTGATGTCATCATGCTAATCTCTAAGCTTTCTAAGGCCTTTAGATAAACGGTTGTGGATGACACTGCGTCTGGCAGGTGATTTCTAAATGAAATAAATAAATCCACTGTGAGGTAAATCATCGACGAATGGAATAGACTTCAAGCAAATGCTTTTTTTTTTTTTCCAGGCCTGGACATGACCGCAAATTCAGCCTGAAAGCAGAAGTCTCCTAGAACCACAAAATTTCAATTCTGTACTGACTGTTTGTGTGGGAGAGGCACAACCCACTATCTAAAAATGCTCGGCTATCATAAATATGTTTTTAAACAATGACTTCTGTACATACCTGGCGAGTTTTCCCTCTCTGTACGTGCGTCCCCAGGGATGTCTGTGCTTCTGCAGTGGCCAGACGTCAGGAAGCCAGAGCGTCACTGATCCCTCCATTACGTCACCGTCAGCACATGCAGGCTCACTCTCTCTGCAGTAGTAACACTTCCCATAGAAGCAGCTATTATTCCCTAGAGGCATACGGATGGTAGAGATATCACACTGCTAGCATTGATTACACGTCACTCACACACCAAAGACAGAGCAAGCACGTGGTGCCGGTGGACAACGTCTTTGTAAACTGCTGCAGCACAGCAACACACTCAGAGGACAGCGTTATCCACCTCCTTGTATGCATGATGCCCATGCCTGGCTAGTGTCGCTGACCTCTCGTGGGTTCCTGCACATGGATGTTTGTGAGTATCAGGCGAGACAGTTGAGTAATATCGGTGCACACTGCCACTGTGCCTACATACACCTTTAATACACTACTTTGGTGCCGAAATGAGTCACAGTTTATTTACCGTGGTTGATCAAATACGCCTTCTTGACAAAAGGTACTGCGAATACTTTGGTTAAAGGGGAAAAAAGCACCACCTGGCACCCATCCTGAGACACTGACATAATACTGATTACTAGCAACTAACACTAAGATTGTTCTGCATTGAAACACCGTGTGCAGGTCTACATCCCAACACAGACAGGGGGATTATGGGAACGGGTCATGCACTACAGTTTTGAAGGAGCAAATAAACAACAATTAAATAAATATAAATAAATTAATAAAAAAAAAAATAAATATATATAAAAAAAATATTTTTTTAAGTAAAAAGTAATTTTGAAAAGTTAAAATTGTAAAAGGATAAGATACAATAACAACAACAAAAAAACCCACAATAAATTACAAAAAAAAAACCAATAAATAATTGAAGCCAATCACAAGATCACATGTTTTGCCTTATTTTGTTTTGTTTTTTATCTTCTTGGTCGTTCACATATCAATGAACACGAGTCCGGTGAGGCCTAGATACGATGGATCCTTACAGAATGAAAGATTGCTTTAACACACACAGCTGGAATACATTTCTCCATAATTCCTGTAAGTGAATCATGAATGGGAGGAAACCAAATCTAAAGCTCTTCTTTCACTTAAAAAGATCAACTCCATGTTTTACACTAGACACTGTATTTATTTTGCTCGGGCTTATCTCTCCTGGCTTAAACATGTCTTGACATGCATCTTCCCTAAACTACTACAATCACAAACTTCAGAGGAAAGGAAACCTTTTGCGGTTAGGCGCAGCTTTCTGTTCACAGTATCAGTATCCGCTAAAAAAAGGCACCTTACTGGAGAAAAAAAAAAATAGAAAGCTTCTATTATTAAAGGTTACGAAGAAACACATTAAAAGAATTCACTGAAGTTGACAAACACTGCTTCAACAGCTTCTGCATGGAAACACATGAATATTACTTAATACAGTGGGATGAAAACTGTTTTTTAGAAGACAACCGGTTTTGTTCTAATTGAATGTGTGTGGGGGTCAAATTTCGCACAGAACCTTTGAGGTCTCGCTTCTCATCTTGACTTCTATTTATTCATCCTACAGCAAAAACATTCTCTCCCTTTTTTTTTTTTTTTTTTTCCAAACTGGCCTTTTCTGTAAAGTCTGATTTGGCTCACATGCGACTCTGTACATGTTATGTGAAAGTGTGTAGGTGGCAGCCAAGAGTGTATTTTGCACAACAACCTGATGTACTCGCAGTTTATGTTCACATCTGTATAAACAAAGTCTGGGTACAAGTCGAGACACTTTACAGTAACTTTCCCTCACAACTTTCTCTTGGCTAATTGAAAGTGTGAGCACGACATCAAAACATTTTTCACACAACATACGCACTGCTCATATATTTACATTTAACCAGCCCTGCGTCATAACGATAATCCAGGGCTTAAATTTTAGCGGAGAATAGCTTTCTGTGGCTGTAGTACAAGCAGTGTTGCATTATCTGATCATTCCTGACTTTCTTGCTGTCTGGTGTTCAAACAGTGAGAGGACGGGGTCTATCTGTGCGTCAAATATAGCACCGAATATATCCTTGTAGCACAACTGTTCACTGTACTCTCGAGGAATATTCATCACTGACTAGACCCTGTGCATTGCTTTTGTTTAGGTGCACTTGCTCTCCCTTGGCTAAGCCAAGTCTTCATGGCTTATGATCATGGCCTGAATCAGGCAAAGTTACACAAAACGTTGCTGCGGCTTTTTAATTTACAATATCATCAGAATCAGAATACTTTAATGATCCAAAAGGACATTGTGTTAAATCATAATGAGGTTAAAACAATAGACATCTTCCTGGAGAAAAATTCTAAAGCATCTTCCAGATTAAAATTCACTTCATTACTAGAACTGTGGGTTTAAACCCTAGTATTAAAACACGCATAATGCTTTCAGAGAGAACGGACTTGGTGGTTAGACGGCGTGTGTGTGTGTGTGCGCGTGTTTATTTCGCCTGTGTTTTTCTACGCTTTTTTCCTTTGCAGGTTTTAAAATGTCCCATGTGCGTACCATGCTTAACTGCTTACTCCTTCCACAGATGTGTCTTTGGAGCTTCCCTTTACTAAAAACAACAAAGTGCCCACACCAGAGGATGCCGTGGTACACCTTGCTGTCTTCACAGCTGCTTTCACCCTCAGAGAGGCTGAGAAGTGCCTTGTTTAGAAGGTTATAGCAGGTACTTTCGCTGTGCCTCAATTCACACACTTTCACGTACGGTAGAAAACATGCGGCGTACAGTCATTTGCATACAAAGTCTGTCATCTATCAACGACTACACGAGCAGTGGCTACAATCCAATCTCGCATCAGATCTGATCTCGTGTACACTTCTTCAAAGCACTGTAGAGGTGCGCAGTACTGCTTACTAAATCTGGCTTTAACGGAGAATTATTAGCCTAGCAGACTAATCGTGAGTGTAGGCATACACCCTCCTCGTCTCCTTGAGACAAAAAATACAAAATGCAGAATCCCCAAAATTTGAAAAGGCACAACTGCACTGCCGAGTAGAAGTAACGGGCAACTTTGATTTAGAAATCGCTCGTGGTTTCTAAGGTCCTGCCCGGAGTTGAAATCATTACAGACGAACATGCAGACATACTCACTATATCCCCAGCATTATATAATAATAAATACGTAACACAAAATGACCGTCTGCGACCCCATACCCCCTTTCCTCGACAGCTTGCAGTGTCCTCTCCCCACAGTTCTTCTTCGTCTACCCAAATGTGGACACACACACACACACAACAACAGTGTGGCTTCTGGGAACTACAACTATTAAAGTTGATTCTGATTACTGGGCTGGAAATGAACAAAGCTTATATTTTTACATTGCCATGGAGACCCAAGTTAAACTGCGTAAATCCCAAAATATAAAAAGGCACACCTACACTGCTTAATTCAAGTAGAAAGAAATCCGAAAGTTTTCAAGTTCTGGCCTGAGAACAAACACCAGTCATATTCTTAGACGGTAAATCCATTGCCATGGAAACGTGAGGAAAATACTACAGACATCTTACAATAGCGAAAGGCACAACTGCACTTCCTTGTAGAAATAACTACCAAGTTTTATAAATAAATCTCAAACAGGTTCAGAGTCCTGGCCCAGAAATGAGATGATTACAGACAGACGGGATTAAAAAAAAAAAAAAAACACTTTGCACTTTACATGATACCGGCTCGATAAATAATTTATTCCCCAAAATAAACAAACTTGTTTGAATCGAGTCAGGGGAAGTACTCATAGTTATTTTAAAAAGGTATTTATGATAAACAGAGTGAAGAACCTTTTGGCGTAAGATTTATTTCACTCTCATTTTTAAAAGCCTTCTTATTAGGCTAGACTACAGATGATATCTTCTAATTACAAGGAATGCAAATTAAGCAAGAGAATATAACGGTTAGTATAACTGCCCGAGTCGCTGTCCACGTCTCATAGTGCTGAACCTGTCGACTCAATATTGATGCTGTCCATCGATAAGGTCCTGATCGGGCCAGAGCAGGAAAAAGGTTCTTTTCTAGCCAAGTGTTTCAATACAGGAGCAGGAAGGGATACAAAGCTGGTGAGTCTGTGGCACAATCTGAAAGATTTTTGCTTCATTTTTTGGCTGCAAGTTCAGCGACTGTGCAGGTCATTCAGGCAGAAAGAAACCTGTGAGCGTATCCTTCAGCATGACAACTTTCGGATTTGGTTTGGACTGCATGGCTGAGATACCGTACACCCTCTAAGTGTCCGTCTAGTATTCACTATTGGTTTCTTTTTCACTTTTAAGATTTCTTGCAAAATGGAGGATATCAAACTCAAGGCAAATTTAACACAAGAGCTCAAATTAACAAAAAAGTGTTTTCAACAAGAAACCTGAGAAAGACAACCAACCAAACTTGCTGCCTTAAGGCCTTGCTACTGTAACAGATAGTTGTCTCGTTAGGCGCCGCAACCTCGACAAGAGGAAATTTGTTCTCATGACAGTCTAGTGCTAAAATCTGAAGCTGTTTTTAATTTAATATAATGAAAAACATGGTACACTGGCTTCATAGGCCATTTTAAATATTTTAAAAAAAGGTACATTAAGGTCAATTAAGCTGTGGGGTTAATTCTAAACATAGACATTAATATTTTTTTATAATACAGCCAGGCAAAAGGTTCCTGGTAAATATACAGCATTCGTTTTCCCTGAAAATCTCTCATATCCAGTCAAACACAGTATCGTAAATGAAATATGCTAAACTGAGTCAATATTGATTTGAATCAAATCAAAACTTAAACTGATACCCAGCCTTAGTTCTCACTGCCTGACTGAAACCAGACAAACATGTTAAACTTTGTCTAGACATTTTAAGATTCCTTTCTTCATGCTCACTCCCATTTCCCTTTGGCTGAGCCAAACTCTCACGGTGGTTCTGTGAAGTATTTTCATCTTTCAGTGGTTGGAAACTGTCTTGTGGGTTCTGTTATTGTTCTGTTTCAAAATAAAGCACACAAACTCATGCCGTCAATAATGATTCACAATCACGTACTTCCCTCATTTTTCAGCCAGCCTGTCTGATAGAAGCGAACTAACTGCATTTGTAAAGGAATTAGGTACACTACAGGACAGGGCAAGCAACACTGTTGTAAAGATGACGTAATTTCTTCTCAAGTGCTCTTGATAGTCTGAAGTGTCTGATACAATTTGTTCGTCGCGCAAGAAAAATGTTTAAGTGGTAAGGGGAAAAAAAATCCCTCAAGCTTGTTTCAGACAGCACCTCTAAAAACATTCAGTTCTTCAAAGCTATGTGGGTTTTTTATTTCTAAAATCAACACCAAGATTCTGAAGTTTAAATTAAAGGTCTATGAATGTCCAATAAGTACTCCATGAGCAGAGTGCAGACATTTACATTAAATCTAATTAAAATCTACTGCACTGACTACGGCGGCACGGTGGCGTACTGGTCAGCACGTCCGCCTCACAGCAAGAAGGTCCTGGGTTCGGTTCCCAGCTCGAGCGTTACTGTGTGGAGTTTGCATGCCCTCCCCTTGCTTGCGTGGGTTTCCTCCGGGTACTCCGGTTTCCTCCCACAGTCCAAAAACATGCACAGTAGGCTAAT
>JBCNYG010000002.1:3439745-3452823 GCA_039654305.1 Porochilus rendahli | reverse complement strand
GGGGAGAGAAAGAGAGACCGACGGAAATAAAGAGAGGGACAGAGGGAGGGAGAGGAAGGGGGAGAGCGAGAGAGATGTCTATCTGTAATTTACTGTGAACATGAGCACACGTTTTTACCATACAGAGACGTGCGTGTATAGGTTACATAATGTCTGTGGAAACCCACAGAAAATCCCCTGAAAACTCTCCTGTATATCATTACAACCAGCTGAAACACAGCCAGCACAAAACCCCTTAAACTCTGATTCACAGCACATGGAGAATAGCTCACCTTTTGGCTCATGTTATAGAAAACATCAGTGTTTTCACTCAGAACGCTTTGCGAGGTCTCTATTTCCTGCTCTTTCACTGGAAAACAATGATTAAAGGCGAGCTAGAACTTTAGGAGGGCTTGCCTCTTCTGTTTCGATTTCAACGCTGAAATCCCCCACCTCCCCACCTCCGCACGCTCAAAAGCAAAGAAAACAAGGGCCTGACCCCTGTAACCCTGTGTCCCTGCCTCCCCTCCCCTCTTAAAGAATTACTTCTTCACCTCCCCGTCCTCTGTGAAAAACGGAGGCGGCGTCTGAGTCGGAGGGCGACTCCGTCTGCACAACGCGGCTGGGAGTTCCAGAGCCATGTCTTGGCTCCAGAGCAGCTGAAGAGCCACAGACGCTTGCCGCCTGCAGGCTCTGAGAAGAGACGGAGCAGAGCGGAGCGGAGGAGGCCTTGAGTGTGGGATATGAGAAACAAGCGCAGCACTGAGGACTTCCGCAGACTGTTGGACTCTGTGAGTTGACAGCCAAACAGAGGACCTGATGAGAGTTCCATAAAGGTCTACACACACACGCGTAAGTGTCACGCTGCCTACTGTTACGGGAGTAAACCGTGAGTTTTAGCTCTTAATAACTTTATTTCCTTTTTCTCATCTCTCTCTCTCTCTCTCTCTCTCAACTCTATCTCTCAGCAGCTGTCTTTCATTCCTTCTGCTTTTCACATGCTGTAAGCTTTACTGCTGCTGTTTTCTACAAATAAACGTCCCAGGTGCATCTCTCTGCTCTTTCGACTCAGGGTTCCAGAGCACTGTATCGAGCCGGGTCTCAGCAGGTCACAAGTGCTCATGAGATTACATCACTTGTCCTGCCTGAGAAAACAAAGCGACGCAGAACTTGAGCGTGATCAAATCCACAAAACAAACCTTACCAAAAAAAATAATAATAATAATTTAAATCTGGAGGAAAAAAAAAACAGAGAGGGGAAATCATTTGGGCAACGTCCCCGCTCTTGTCTGGGGAGCCTTGCGGGAGAACAAGCTGATGTGGATGAAAGTCAGACACTGTTTGCTTTGTTAGGCATCGAACCAGAAGATCATCGGAGTTCAGGCGTGCAGAAAGACTAGTCTCTAAGGACCGGGCTTGTTTATGGTTTAGGATTGGACGGTGCATTCGATTTTACGGTTGCTCTGGAAGTGCTTCTTATCGTACGAATCAGAGCCTCGTCCGGTGTGTGTTTTTAGTGCCCCGTATCTGCATCTCAATAAGCTGACGTGCTGAGATGTGGGCTATGTTTAGAAAGTCTCACTTGGTCACTCTGGGTACAAAGATTTTCTCTACTCTTATCAATGGGATAAATGGCACCATTCATACAGGCCCTGTTTTAAAAATAAATAAATAAATAAATAAATAAATAAATAAACCCACCAAAGACACAAGGTCATTTTTTCCTCTAACCACTTCCTCATGTAGACACGCCGGACACAACCGACCCAGTAATTTGATATTCTGGGTGTATATGCACATGTATGCGCGTATTCAATATGCTGCAAACTTCGCCATGTGATACATTCAATACTCAGACGCCCAGTGAATTCCGTCACGCTGCTCCGCGGGGCGAGGGTTAAACCCGGACGCCGTAAACCTTGTGCTAAATTAGGAATCGCAGTTTCCTCAACTACGCACCAGACTTGCATCTCTAACCAAATAAAACGGAGGGGGGTAGATAAAAGGTTAAGAACACACGCACGCACCCTCCGAGAGCAGTAAAAAGCGCGCCTGCACGAGTGCACAGCAACACACACCAGCCTGAGCACGACATTGTTTAAAACGGCGTTTCATGCTCGAGGGTTTGATGTGCAAGTCCTCTGCTGTAGGTGTGTTTAGAACACAGGACCAACCAGCACACACACTTTCAGTTCAATCTACAGAAGCATTAGAGATTGAGTGTGTGTGTGTGTGTTTTTTGGGGGGAGTTTTCCTGTTGTTCTTTCAACTTACTGGAGAAAAGCCTACAACACAATGTGTTTCCAGCACAAATCAATTGTACCAGAAAGAATAAGTGACACACACACACACACACACACACACACACTTCTCTTAAATCTAAAATAACATGCCGTGCATGACTACATTACACACAACGTCTGACACAGAGAGGTTTCTTCTATACTCGTCTGTAAACATCTGGAAAGCTTACTTACACACACACACACACACACACAATCCTGTACGCCTACCCTCGTGAGGACATTCACTGACAGTGCCCTCTAAAGCATGTAAAAGCCGTCCGTTTGGATGGAGCGCCGGCTGAAACTCACAGCTCTCGCAAACTAAAAGGAGAGTCCTGGAAGGCCATGCCCTGGTGATCGGTGCTTCTCTCTCAGCTCTGACTCCAAACACAGTTAAAGCTCCCGAGTGCCACATTTTCTCCAGCCATGAATTCATCACGTCACACACTCTTTCTCGTACAACTCCATTTCCTCCGTCACTTATTCAAATAAAAGTCCACGATTAGAGCACGCGGTAGAGAGAACACTGACCGGGGGCTTTTTCAGCCTCTTTTCTTTAGAGAGTTCTATGACCCCTCATAAAAAGTTGTACCATGTCACTAACATCTGCCCTACTGGGTGTGTGTGTGTGTGAGTGTGTGTGTGTGTGCTCAACATGATGTCAATGAACAACAACAACAAAAAAACCCTTCTAGACTTCTCCGTTAGCTTTCAACGCTCTTTTTTCCCCAAAAATCTCATGTGCTTGTGTGTGTGTGTGTGTGTGTGTGTGTGTGTATGCGTGTGTCCATCCCGTCCCGACAGACTCATCTTGCGGAAAATCTGATGGCCAGATGTTGGAAATCTCTGATATTGCTTTAAAGCCTGGGAAATACATTTACTACATAAATAAACAAACCTCATCCAAATGGCCCTCACGCATGACCCGTCAGCAATAATTCAGCTTCGGGTCGTGATCACGCAAAGGCAGCAGGTAGACGAACGTGTGTGTGTGTGTGTGTGTGGGTGAATTTTATTGAGTGTTAAGCTAAAAAGGATCATCATCCTCATGAGCAACTAACAATGACATTTACATCAGCAAAGACAACAAGATTTCCTTATCAAGTTGCAGGAAATAATCCCAGCATCAGTCAACTGGTCCTGCTTTTCTACATTGCAGTAGCAGAGCTCTGTAAAGGCACCACGTTTAAAGCTGCAGTCAGCGGTCTTCAAACAAGGAGTGTGTGTGGATGGAGGGAAAAAGGAGATGTTTTGTTTTAATGGAGGTGTGTACTTGTTAGTCTGTCGTGTTCAAATATCAACAATCTTCCTCCAGAATCAGCGACGCCACCAATGATCATGCACTGCGGACAATCCCAGCAGTGGAGCGTCTTGTTTTAAATATGAATACGATTTCTTTAATACGATTTATTCATGAAATCATCTTTCTGAGAACACGACATGTAATAAGCTTCAGTCTCAATACATGAAGAATAAAAGGTTTAATGGCACGTCAGGCTATCCAATAATTCTGCTTAATGCCTTGTATCCAGCTGTTCGGCGTATTGTAAGAAAGGATGAGGATTTTCACACGTTAGTTCCCCGAGTCGGATTCATAGGAAACTGATACCTGTGTTGTTTATTTGTATGTTCTATTGCTGGATGTCACCCAGAGTTCGATTCAAACACAAACGCTCCATATGTGAAAACATGGCGACCAATCACGAGAAGCCACACGCAGCCTCTTATTTCCTCTTATAACGGCTGACTTATACTGAGAGTGATTTCGGCATATGCAGAGTATAACCGTTTATTGTGGGATGGGCCATGAAACAAGCAGACCGCTTTTCCCTGCTCCACTCAGGGGCCACACTCCTCGTCTCTTTGTCTGTGTTGATGTCGCACCATGACCTTTGTGCCCTTTGGTTGCATCTCCACAACCACCTTTGACAGAAACTTGATACTAGGTTCATATGAAAGGTCTTTGGACAGGCTTTAAGAAAAACCTCAAATTTAAAGAAAAGTAAATACTTTGTTTTTCTGTGAATGAGTAATAAATCGATTTTCTCTCACTTACTTGCCAAACTGTGTGGTCCTACTATAGTTGTAGGGAGGCTGGAGCCTATCTCAGCCGACGGTGGGGTACACCATGAAACGTTAGCTAGACCATCACAGGGCCAACACACACAACCCTTTACACTTGTAAGTAATTTGGAGCAGCCAATGGGGCCTAAAGTGGGAGGAAACCAGAGTAGCCAGATGAAACCCACACAAGCGCGAGGAGAACATGCAAACTCGACACAAACCACTCAGCTCGGGACTCAAACCCAATACCATCTTACTGTAAAGCAGACTTGCTAACCACTACGCCACCGTGCCGCCCAATTCTCATTTAGTTCTTTTACTACCCGGGGACATCCCACCCTCAGAAATTTACACACTGTTGGTATCAGTTACTGCAGAAGAGTAAGAAATCTTATTACTTATTTAATTACAAGAGAGATCGGCTCATCTTTAAGAGCTCCGTCATCTATTAATTGGAGCATTCATATTTTTGAGCATGGATGTGTACGTGAACATCTTACATACTTTTCTACTCGAAGGATCAGTTCACTTAAAGATATTACGTTCTTTTCTACGTACTTTTCGAAGTATTGTACAGCTGGACAACAAAATGTGTAGCACCCAAGAACACAGAAGGGCAACATCTGGATAAACAGCCTGTATACAGTAAACCCAGTGCCTCACTACCAAAGCCAT
Source organism: Porochilus rendahli (assembly GCA_039654305.1). Lineage (NCBI taxonomy): Eukaryota > Metazoa > Chordata > Actinopteri > Siluriformes > Plotosidae > Porochilus > Porochilus rendahli. The sequence continues at coordinate 3,447,820 of JBCNYG010000002.1, read as the reverse complement.
GTTACTGAGCCCTGACATGTACCACACGCTAAAACATTCTGTACACCACGTCATTTTATGACGACGCCAAAAAAAGAAATTCCAGCAATGATGCAGCAACTTCTGCACTAGAACTTTGGTGGGAAATCAAACAATTATGACGATATAAAAAGACGTACCACATATAAGCTTTAACCAAAACCGGATTGTTATAGAGCCCGGCTGGGAAAAAGATGTTTTTTCAACCCAAATGGAGGGTTGGGGACCTTCAAACAATTAAAAAAAAAAAAAAATCCTGGAATGAAGCAGATATTTCTCATCTGTGTATTTTCACAAGAGATGGCCAGAAGACAAAAGCCATGATTCAGGAAGATAGCTGCTGGCATCTGTGGTGAACCTTTCAAAGTACCACAGGATTGTTTGACTATTTGTGTAGTGGTTTCCTCAATTAAATTGTCTTAAAGACCTTGAATCTGCCTCCTAACACTCCCCGGAAAAAAAAAAAAGAAAAGAAAACAAACCCACAGCTCTTGGGAATATGTCTTTAATAGCTTCCATAACCAACGTTTCTGCAATGAAGCCCAACAGAAACAACTGAACAGATTCCGTTATAAAGGCCTGAATGTCATCCAGGTGACATCATCGACAAGTACTTTTCACATCAGAAACTTGATAGAACCCACTGGGGATGTCCATGACCTATGGCTGGAGGACAACTTAAATCACACCCAGTCGGCAAAGGTCTCAGACGGCTGCAGCTGTTAACAGAGGGGAGCGATGTCGCCGAGGTCACGCGAACGATAACAAAGCTACAGGAAAGTCATCGTCATCATTCATAGGAATGGCGTACCACACGACTCGAAAGAGGTGGAATTATGGCGCTCGAGATCTCCAGACAGGAGGCGATATACCTGCTTCATTTTGGAGAAGCACTTGTGAGCATATGTACCAAAATACTAGTGCACTATTAGCACTCATTATAAAATACTAACAGTCCTAAAGCTACCATAAGCTAATGACGTCGAATACTCCCAGAAGACACCTGTGAATTTCTACCATGGGTATATGCTCACATTTTAGCTTTAGGCAATTAAAAGCAAAAAACTAAATAAACAACTACTACAACAACAGCAGCAGCAACAACAACAACAACAAACACCCTAATATAATTCCACAAATGAAAAATAAATTATTTAAAAGTGAACCTCCAGCTCATTTAATTCTGCCAAATCAATATTAACAAATTATAACCAAGGAAAGAGTCAGTGTTCAAGTTTCTCCAGATTCACAGTAAGCAGCAATTCTGTTATCTCAAGATCCAATGTCGGTGTTAATCTCGCAGAATGCCAGAGTGAGAAAAATGTGTGCGAAAAAAAAAAAGAAGAAGAAGCAGGCAGAAGCAAGCTGTGATGTCTGAGCTCAACTGGTTACAAAAACCTGTGCTGGATTCAGGCGTGCTGTTTAACACGCTGGCCAAGCAGGCTTCTTTTCTCACTTAATGTTCGCCTGAAATTTCTGGATTTCCTTTATCCTTCTGCATTTAATTTCTCTTCTGTTACCTGCTTATTCCGTCTTCTATTAGCCTTATTCGTCTTTATCAAAACTGGGCAGAATACTGAAAGATTCTTTAGGAAAACCTGCCGCCCTCTGCCCGAAGGTGGCCAATCGGAAGACGGTTCGACGTCAAACATGACAATGACCCAAAGTTACCGTGTGTCCTATTCAGAGCCCATACTTAAACCCTATAAATAAAAATAAAAATCCGTGGAATGACCTGATCGCAGTCCAAGTTGGTAGAGAAGATGGAAGACAGATTCATGACTTTCATAACAGCTACTTTTTTCCCTCTCTGATCTCTTGCTTTTATACATTTCTCTAGGCTGTTGTAACGAAATACAGCTGTGTGTCCTAAATATATCTGTGTGTCTTCATTTCAGGCTTTAAAGCAACTACATGTGAATACTTTAAAGAGCTAATTTTGAAAGAATTCTTTTCTATAGCCACGGTATATATATATATATATATATATAAAAAAAAGGCAGATGGAGAACGACAGATCAAGGTGTACACGAGGAAGCGCCAGAGTGGGAGAAAGATCCCAGAGGGATGGAAAGTCGGGAAGAACACCAAGTTTTTTCGCCTTTTATTTAAGAGGACGTTTTACAACGCGGGCTTGTTGGATAGCTGCAGGGTTCTTCCTTTAAATAGCTCCGAATCACTAGGGCGCCAGAATCACCGATACCGAACAGCACCATTACTAGCTGTTTCTTGTAACGGTGCAATTTGGTACACAGACATGACCTTTACCCTACGGAGGTGAACACGGTGGATTGAAAAATGTGTGTATATAGATTGAGGCACCTAAAAAAGTGTGAGTCTGGCATTGATAAGAAGCAGAACTTTGCAGGAGGAAAAAGAAGAGTGTGGGATACGGGACGGTGAATGCAGGTGGAGACACCAGCAGGAAAAAAAAAAAAAAGGCATGAAACTCTTGCCCAATTATTTCAGAGCCATAAACTTATAAATAAAGAAAGAGAGGTTACATTTTTGAAAACCAGAGGCATGAGGCGCTAATCTCTTGGGGCTTGACTAAGAGCAGGCACTGGGAGGAGACATCTCAAAAAAAAACCACCGGGGAACTGATAATACATCACTGCAGATCCAGAAACACATTCCTGAACTCAATCAACCAATCAAAGCCTGTGATGATGGTTTACAAATCAGGGCAGCAGGATATTTTCCAGGTCACAGGGCTGGTTGCTGATAAAGGAGAACAGGAGCTCCATGTTAGGAGGGTTTGCAGAGGGATAATAATAAAAGCACCAAAGACATTTCTTGTGAATGTGAACTGCTGCATAGTGATTGTTGTGTTCTTTGCTTCAGGTGAATTGCTACATTCCTCTGGTCTGTGGAGAGGCGGACTGAAGTGGGGGAAGGAGGAAGTCCAGAACGACAACGGCAGCAAAAATAACGAGGTGGTGGTGAACAGGGAGCACAAAAGCACAGCAGCCATGGGGGTAGAAACATGGAACCTGGGCCTGGTGCTCTTCTGGTTTGCTGCCCTGGGCAGCTGTCGCTCAGGCAACGACCCGTCACTGTCTAGGCGTCGCCGAGCACCAGTTGATGACGCCAAAAGGTGTTCGTACACGTTCATGGTGCCCCAGCAGAGGATCACAGGACCCATTTGCGCGTCGGCCACAGGGCCTGAGCCAGAAAAGGACCGAGTGACGCGCATGGACATCTCTGACCTGAAGGAGGTGCTGTCCAAGCAGCGTCGTGAGATTGAGACTCTGCAGCTCGTGACTGACGTGGACAGCAACCTGGTTAATGAGATGAAGCTTCTGCGCAAGGAGTCGCGGAACATGAACTCGCGTGTCACACAGCTCTACTTGCAGCTTCTTCATGAAATCATACGCAAGCGCGATAACTCACTGGAGTTAGTGCAGCTGGAGAACCGGGTGCTTAATGTGACTTCCGAGATGGTGCGGCTGGCATCGCGCTACAAGGAACTGGAATTGCGCTTCGCTAGCCTGGCTGCCACAGTCAACAATCAGTCAGTGCTGATCTCCACGCTGGAGGAGCACTGCATGCGTGGGTATGGACGCCGCGAGGTGCCGGTTGTGCCACCACTGGTGCAGGTGGTACCAGAGACCATCCCAGCAAACAGCCGTTTCACCAACGAGATCCACAGAGAACACAACCACAACCGAGCCTTCCCACGAGGCTCGCGCATGGACATCCCACCAACTGCTGACCCACTGGGCATCCCTCCAGCACCACAGGGAACTCTGGACTCTGACGGTAATAGTCTGGTTTGGGATTTGAAAGTTTTGATCATGTAGGGAGGCACGGGCGATTTCAGACACCAGAGATGTTCTCAGGAATGGGCTCTGACTCCATGTTTAGTCTTAATGAGCATTAATGATTGTAATGAAAAAGATTTAGGAAAGTAAATCAAACAATATAAGAGTGCAAGAGTGAGCTTACTCTTTAAAAAGGGTGGTTAGTGAACTCCTTCTGAGTGTGTAAGGCCGCCCTGAGTGCACGTGTGGGTTGGGTAACTGACAAGTGGGAATCGGCTATGTATATATATATATATATATATATATAAATAATTTAAAGATTTATAATTAGCAGGATATTCATTCATTTCCTGAAACGCTTAATCCCACCAGGGTCGCTGGAATGCTGGAGCCCGTCTAAGCTGCCCATATGTGCAACAGTCAAGCAAGACTGTTTGTAGATTTTGCTTTTTTTAAGCACTGTAGCACTACATCACCCGAACCCTTCAAACCTCACATGAACCTTGTACATGCAGTCTCTCACTCAGACACTCAGCAAGACATTAAAGCTTGCATGCATATCGCATCCAAAAACCGTGCACGTATGAACATTAATGACACTTTCTCGGGTTTCGCGCACTCTGAAGAGCACGGCACGGTGAGGAGGACGGGAATGAGAACCAGCTGCTGCAGAAGCACGATATGACGTGTCTGAGTTTCAGAGCTGACATACTCTTTTTCTTCACCTTTACTAATGAAACCACACACACACACACACACACACACACACACACACACACACACACACACACACACACACACACACACACACACACACCTGCATTTTAGCCCCTCTGTCCACTCTAAGGGGAGAATATTTTGGGAAAGCTTTTATATCCAATGCATGATTACACACTAAAACCTTTTCTGCACCAATTTCCCCCTTTATTAAATCCAGAAGACACACATTTGAATTCCTACATGCTAAATGTTCAGATCTCAGAGGTTCTTCTTTGTCCATCTGCCTCTTTATCACAGCTTGCAGTTTCATATCTCGGTAAAAAACATTCTCCCGAACATTCCGCCTTGCTGGCTGTGCTTCCTACTGACTGCTAACAGCAGACCACCAAAAGCCTACTTTGCGTAAAAGTATATGGTTTGGACCGCAGTTTATACGAAACATGCAAGGTCCTAACCACTTCCACAGAAAAAAAGGAAAAAAAAAAAAAGAAAGAAAGAAAGAAAAACCCTGAAGGGGAAACAGAGGTAGTACTAATAAAGATGCGTCATTTTTGGGGTCACACCAATGTATTTTGGGGCTCCACACGTCCAGCCGCACCACTAAAATAACGTAAAATCTAACCGAGCATCTTCTGGCACAAAGCCTGACTGTGTGAGATCAATGTTGATCATTCACAGGGCCTCTGGTCATGCCGAGTAACCCCACTGCTACAGCATGACCGCGGGGACTTAAGAAGTTCCTCTCAACACAGGAAACAGCCCCGCACACAGGCGACGTAACACACTGCCAAGAGGGGCCCGGCATCTCTTTCCTTCTGCTGGCTCAGCCGCACACGGCTGATTACATTAGCGGTTGAGTAAAAACAGCGGAGAAGACAAAGGGAGAGGGGGAGAGGGGAGGAGGGGGGGGGGTGGTGTGAGAGAGAGAGAGAGAGAGAGAAAGCTAAAAAAAAGATAAAATGATTTAATTAGATCCCAGCGTTCGACCTGTTGGAAAGTTCCTGTCTGCGTAAACGTAACGATGATCGTAATATTACTTTAGTACAATTTCCGTAAGCTCTTAAATGTCTCCTAACAAGAACGTGAATATATAGCTCACGCGAAAGGTAAGGACTTACTCGGACCGAGCGCACTCGTGGGCTACTGAATCCTTATTCACCGTTACACGTGTGTGTCTGTGAGAGTGCGTGCGCATGTTTTAGAAGAAGAGTAGAAATAAAACATGTCCGTTCACATTCTGTACTTCAACTGATTTCTCGGGGAAACGTAAGTGGAATAATTAAGACAAATCACAAAGACCTCATGAGGAGCTCCGCTTTCATCAGCGCCTGAACCGTGATATTCTGCCGGAACCTGAAAATCTATCATTTTGGCTTAAATTAATAAATACATCCCTGCAACTTCCTACTTTCACATGGAACGAAAATCAGCACGTCACAGTACCATCCGCATCGCTCACGCCAAAGTGAACGAGTAAGAGAGGAGCCCTAATTACCTCAAAGAAGATACTGTCGACGTGACCCTCCAGAACAAAACCCACCGAGAGAGGCAGGCAAACGCTTTTTTTCATAAATCAGGTTTCCTCTGCTTTTCTGAAATGGTGTGAAATAAGCGCAGGTGAATCTCATTGCAGGCCAATCCGAAGCCGGCTTTCATGGCGTTGCTACGGCGACGAATCAGTTGCCATTTTGATTGCGTACTCCTAGATCAAAAGCATCAACCGTAGAACTATTCGTAATGTTTTAGCGACCCTCCCCACCCAAAAGAAACAAGGAGACGATTCTTCATGGCTGTGCAGCGTCCATCCACCGCCGGGTGTCCGTATGCATTGGGACGCTGATCGGCTGTTTTGCATGACGACCGTTGTTAAGGAAGCTTCATTAGCATTATGATATGATGTTATTGATCCTAAAGTGTGCGTGTTTTAGATGTAGAGTAGAAATAAAACATGTCGGTTCATATTTTGTGCATCTACTGATTTCTCAAGTGGAATAATTAAGACATGACTCACAAAGACCTCATGAGGAGCCCCGCCTTTTGACGGCACCTGAATATATACGTTTATAAATACGGCCCTGCAATAGTTTGGTGTTGGACAGATTGGAGAAATGTTTCTTTACTTATATCGATGAATCTCCAAATAAAAGCATGAATGAGAAAATAACATCAACAATAATAATCACTGTAAGGAAGTAGGATAAAAGAGGGACCGTATAAACGTGTGTGTGAGGGTGTGTGCGAGTTTCTCTCAAAATACTCCTGTTAAGGAAGGTACTGTAGGCACGTATCGTTCTGCTCAAGCACGCCTCTCCTCTCCTCGCCTCTCCTCGCCTCTCCTCGCCGCTCCTCGCCGCTCCTCTCAGGATTAGTATTAATCAGAATACAAGTTTGAATGCGTTGCATTCGGTTAAAAAGTGTAACTCCTTCCCTGTAGCTATGCTGCTGTACAGGTGACAGTCCTTCGCTCGCCGCCTCCTTCTCCATCTCCATCTGCTCTTTCACTATCTCTTTTTTTTTCTTCCTGCAGCTCAACTGTCATTTACCGTCTCCCTCCTGTAGGCTCCTTTTAGCTCAGTCGCCGACTTTCTCATTCTCTCATCATGTCAGCGCTGTCTCGGTGTCTACCTCTGCCCTATCAGTCTCTCTCTTCTTCTCTCAAGCAGCACCCACATAGGAAGTGATGAACGACAAGTGACCAGGCAGAGTCAACGAAATCCGACAAAACGAGCGACGGAAGGTGAAATTCTCTCTAGCCACGTTAAACTGGGCTGAGCTTCTACCCGACCGAATTTCACTGATTTTCACTACCAACCGGAGCTTAAAGATATTTTTGATTGGCAGCTGCCCACAAAACACAGATCCGCAAAACGTTTTTCCATTCTCTTTACCAGACCTTGTAAAAGGAGCGATTTCACGTGCGATATAACAGTAAACCGATTCGCGTGTTGCTCATCACTTCCTGTACGGACGCAGCTTCGTGGTCTCACTGTCTCCTCTAACATCACCATCTTCTCCCTCGCCATCTCTAAGCTCCTCCCCCTCTCTCGCCGTTTCTCTTCTCGCCCTCTTGCCTTCTTTCCTTCGCTCAGTTTCGCTTGGTCTCTCACTCAGGTCCGTTCCGTGATTGCTATCAAGTTCGCCAGGCGGGACACAGCACCAGTGGGATGTACCTTTTAAAGACCGAGGGCAACGACCAGCTGATCCAGGCTTGGTGTGAGCAGGGGTTGGACAACGGCGGCTGGACCGTCTTTCAGAGGAGAAAAGACGGCTCAGTCAACTTCTTCAGAAACTGGGAGAACTACAAGGCAAGATCCTAAAGCTACAATACACATTTTTTGCCAGAGTTGTCGCTCCAAAGATACGGCGGGTCAAAGATCAGCCCCTGGGGTGTAGATCGGTGCCCACGATGCATTGCGTGTGTACATGGATGAGGGATGGGTTAAAAAAAAAAAAAAAAAAAAAAAAACCCAAGCACAACCCCCCAACCCCCCCCTTACCCCCAACAACCCAACTTTCCCCTTTGCTGCACCCTCTTTCCCCCTACACACCAATGCTTGACCTACCCCAAAACCC
>JBCNYG010000002.1:3351939-3367648 GCA_039654305.1 Porochilus rendahli | reverse complement strand
CGCCCGAGCTGGGAATCGAACCCAGGACCTTCTTGCTGTGAGGCGGACGTGCTAACCACTACGCCACCGTGCTGCCCCCGGTTTATCAGATTAAGCTAATAAAAAAAAACAATAAAAATAAAGAATTATAAATTAGGAATAGAATAAATCTTACAGCTACAATAAATAAATGCTATAAATACTCAATCCTGCTAGGGTCGTGGGAGGCTGGAGCCTATCTTAGCCGACACTGGGTGAAGGCAGCATACACCCTGTACAGCTTCTCCAGACCATAACAGGGCAACACCCAGCTATTCGTGCTCACACCTAGGGGTGATTTGGAACAGCCATTTAACCTCATGTGCATGTATTCGGACTGTAGGAGGAAACCCGAGTACCCAGATGAAATCCATGCAAGCACATGGAAAAGATGCAAACTCCACACATTGCCCCTAGGTGTGAGTGTCGATGGTGGTGTGTGCTGGCTCTACAATAGACTCGGGTGAGATAGACTCCAGTCTCTGTGCAACCATAAACAGATTCCGCAGTTTGGCGAAAAAATTTATTACTATATACTACATAGGAAAAGTGCAATCTGTTTGGTTTTCCACCTCGGGGGTTAAACATTAGACATTAGTCTGAGTGGATAATGCTATCAAAATGGCAGCTGACTCACAGTTTGTCACGGTTACTTGGAGCAAGCAGCAGCATCATTGATTGAAATGGAAAACTGAATAAAAATCTAATTTTAATTTAGATTTTAATTTGTTTTTCTTGTGTTTCCGATAGAATATACCAAGTCCAACTCTAAGTGGTGAGGTAAGAAATGCGTCTCGAATGCTAGCTGCACTGCCTTATACTGCTTTTCATGGCTCGCCGACATGAGTCAACACAAAGGACGGGAGGTCGATTCCTTGCAGCAGGGCATTAAAGTCGATAAAACAAAATCTTGTTTTAGTTTACTTTGCTTATGTTCCCGTCACTGGATGATGATCAGTTTCTGGGAGTGTGTAGTGATATCTACCTTGCCTTCGGTGAATATCGCGATTTAGTGCTATCATCATAAGGAGGTCCTATAGATGTCTTGATTCTTTTCCTTCCACTGGACTCTTTCAAAGAGTTGAGAACCTTTACCTTAAGTTACCTCAGGTCCATGATAAAGAAAAAAGACGTGTTTTGGTGTCGTTAGTGAATTAAATAACACATTTATTACCATAAAACCATGGCAGATTTATAAAGTGAAATTTCCTTCCATTTCAAATGTAAAAATTGCAGCTACCGATCAGGATCATTTGTCCAATCAAACACAGTGGCACTGTTCTTAAACAGACCCCATTAATATGCAGTATACACCTCTCATACAGTTGTACGCTCTGTGGCACAGCCTCTCTCTCTTTCTCTCTCTCTCTCTCTCTCTCTCTCTTTCTGTCACTCTCCAAATTTCAGCTGCTGCTCTTTCTGCTGCCCATGAAGTTCTTTTGCTTTGTTCTTCAGTTGCTCCGCCTTTTGATCATCCTTTGTCGTGCCCTCGCCCAGTTTGTACATGCGGCTGGCGTTGGCACAGCCCCAGACGTGGCCCAGCTCACAGGCCCTATTTGCATACTTTAGAGCCTTAGGCATGTTTTTGTCCACTTCTTTTGAGCCCTGGATATATAGGGCACTCAGATTGAAACAGCTAGGGGCAAACCCTTCCTTACAGGCTTTCTTATAGTAGAGATGAGCCGCCACAGGGTCTGGACCATCCTCTAAGGCTCGACCGTCATGGGCAAGCAAGCCGGCATTGTGGCATGCATTCATTGACTTCTTTCCTTTGGTATTACATGCCTTGAGGAAGCAGGAGTAGCTGCTCTTGAGGCTTTTCGTCACCCCACCTGGTTTGGTAAAGAGAGAAAGATGTATCTGCTGAGTTAGATGGTAACAGCATGATCAAAACCAGCATCAATTATGAGCAATTCTCAGTTACATGTTTTTGTAAAACTTCTTATTTATGAATTTTTAATAGCTGTGATTTGTAATTAACATTCATGGACAGAGTGGTTTCATGTAATTGTGGAAATTAGACATCATTTCAAAGATTATGGTACACATGTTTTCGGCAAATGTACATTTCTAAACAGGCTGACAAACACACAACGGAAAATATTTTGCTGCAGCAGTTCAATTAAATAAATAACAAGGACATGAATTATGGGAGCTGATTGGTCGAGCTCTCATGGGAGGGAGGGATGGCATACGCTCACTTCCCTGACACTCACAGCAATCACCAGCCAGTCATGGGCGTAGGGGTCATTAGCACAAGGGGGATAGCGCTTTCCCACTGAGTATGTTAGGCCGCCCCAAATACACATGCGCAGCAGTTCGAAAAGAGGTGGGCTGTAGCATTGCATGTCACAGAGGGGGCATGTGCATGCTTACACCCCTACCAGTTGGTGGTGGTGGTCATGTGCTAGAAAAGGCAGCATTTGACAGATGGGAGTTAGATCATGATTTAAAATGTATAAGTTAAATATATAATGAGTTGTTTATTGCTGGCAAAAAAGTAAAAAAGTAGTGCAAGTGATAATTTCAGCTCATAGTGTACTGTTCAACAACGCATACAAAAACGGAACGCAACACAAGTCAACTGAGGACATACTTGATTACCTCCACCATATTGTAATGACCAGGATTTATAAGTTAGTCTACGAACAAAATCCTGAACACCCATACATGGATTTTCACCAAACGTGGTGGGACACTACCCGACATGAGTCAGAGAAATTAGTTGATTTTGGAATGTTTGTGCCAAAGGTCAATATCATAGCAAGGTCAAATTTATGGAGACATTTCCCATCTTCAAACTGAAATTGCTTATATCTAAGAAACAAAGTGAAAGAGACACACACAAAAAAACAAACAACAAATGACAGTTACTGTACACCTTGAAAAGTCAAAGTCAAGTGCTGACACACATGCTATAAAGGAGACTAATAGGAAACCAAATATGGACTTTTAACTGAGACAATTACCTTCGACCTTGAGTGCCCTTGAAAGGAAAAAAAAATCAAGGTCATGCTTGAAAGGAGTGCCAACAGACATACTGTAAATATGGAACAGTAAGTGATATTGTGACTACCAGATTGTAAGACGAGTACATGAGGACACATACAGGGCATATTTTCTACATCATCTTATTATTTTCTACTGCGCTGTGGAGGTACCTTGCACTATATGAATGCTGCTCTAGTGGTTCACGTTTTTTAAACACTTTTGGACAAAAGCATTAAAGCAAATTTTGGAAAACCTCCAAGTCCCTACATGAATCAGGAGTAACCAGGTTAAAAGTACCGCATGCAACATTTTGGAGAACCTAATAGCAGAAATTAGGTATACAATCAATAAGACAGTAAAATAAATGAAGCATAAAAAAATAATTTTTCATTATACCATATCATTTTTCAAAAAATTCAGAAACCTGAGAATAGATCTAGTTATATTTACATGTTGAGTGGTTTCCCTATTATGGCCACATCTTGCACTGCCATGTTCTTACTGCAGCCCAGAACCATGAACCACACCACTAGGTGCTCCTACATCCCACTTCATCACACACACTGTGCCTTTAAAGAAACAGACTGAATAATTTGAAGACTGTTAGGAGGATATGCCCATGAATTGTCTGACCTTTGCCCGTGACATGGTAGGCCCCGAGTTTGTAGCAGCTCTCTCCATGACTGTAAGTCTCACAGTTGTGCTTGAGAACCTGAGCAGCCTGAGGGTAGTTCTTCTTCACCCCTTCCAAATAATCTGCCAACCTCTGACAACCTGTCACAGAAAAAAAAAAAAACATTAGAGGAAGGAAAACTCCAAGCAACATCCTGAATGTCCACTGATAACATTCAGCACTGCAGGTGAGGGACAGCTCTCACTTCCAACTACCCCACCTTCAGGGTCTTTCTCCTGGTAGCATTGATACCCGTACTCCACTCCCAAATTGTCCAAGAACTCCTTCACTTCTTTTTCATCCTCAAAATTAATCAGTCCTGCCATTGTGGACCGACCTGGTATCCTTCACATGGCATGAAGAGCCCACGTGCGTCTGTGTGTGCACCTAAAAGCTTGACCTTGAGCGGTAAATACAAACTTCTGAAACTTTCAGCAATACAAAATGCATAAAAGCAATACAAACACAAAAAAATCCCCCCAAAAAACCAACGGATATGAATAAAACACAATTAAAATATTACAAGACAAAGTTCTAACAAGATTAAAACGCCGGTTGCTATACAGCACCTCCTTCCTGCTCTCATATCCTCTCACAGGGGCAGTGTCTCTTTCACACATCTAGTGCACTTCGATAGCGCGCGGAAGTCATTAAACCACACCCCATCCAGTGCACCTAGATAGGGACGACGTAACGTAAGTGTTTTAGAATGCAAGCCGTACTGATACCAACGAGCTTCCGTACGTCTCGCTTCCGTCCAAAACAAATGCGATTTGCTTCCTGTGTTATGACCTTGTTTACATGTAGAGGGAAAGCCGTTGCAGGAGAATTAAAACAACACATACGCGTATTTAATATTTCCGGTTTTAATATAATAATGAACACGAAGGCGGTGCGTGTCCCGGAGGTGGAGAAAAATGTTTTGGACCAAACAAAATGGCGCTTCTCGAGGATTACAGGCTTGCTAAGTGGGGAACTGTTTTAAGCATTTATTTTCATGGAGGTCTCGCGCTGGTTAGGATCAATAACTAACTAACTAACTAACCAGCTAGCAGTGGGATTAGTTTGGGTTACAGCCTGGTGTCATTGATTCTGGGTTGGATTTTTGTTCAAGTGCTGCATCATGATGGTAAGAATCTGTTCAGGAAGCGTTACTATAATATCCAGTTTGCTAGAACCATCTTTTTTTCCTGATTATTTAAATAATAAGTGTTAACATCAATATAACTGATATATGATAGTATGAGATTATACATCATTTAGCTAAGATGGATGCCTTGATTTGATCATAAAGCTCCAATAATCCTTACTGATAGAATCAGAACTGTTTTTTATTAACATGAGTGACTGTTATGTAACCAGAGACTGCATTAAGTATTTTATTTAAGGATTTGCTCATGCAGGGTCAAAATAATACCACATGTACTGAGTTTAAGTTTACTAAGAGCTTACTAAGTGTTTACTAAGTGTTTACTAAGTGTCAACATCTAAGCCACTAGTTTACTGGATGTGTATATATTAAGAAAGAGCACTGGTGAGAGATCACTGGTCTGATGTTAGGTGTAAGGTTCACAGACACTATATTAGTAGTAGTCTACTTTCAGACACTATATTAGGTCCGTTATTGATTTAAAAGGGTTTTGATTTGATTTGATGGTTTTTGGAGCAATGTGATGCAAAGTCAGATGAAGAGCTAACAAACTTTTGACAGCCTTTACTTGCAAGGTTCATAACCGGACAGCTTGGTGTATATCATGTAAAGGGGTAAAGGGGTACAAAGTCAAGCAAAAGTTAACATTAGGGTTGATTTTCAAGATACTCGTCGCATTTTATTGTTTGGTGTTATTCAGCAGTTATTCATGTGCAATTTAAAGGGCTTTATTTATTTAGTAGAGATTTCTTCTCTGGGCTGTTTCATTGTCAGGGTTGTCTTTTTAAAATACAAAATACAACGGACCCCTTTAAGTAGGCACTTCCTGGTGGATGAGTCCAAGCATGTGGTATCACTTGTGTGTTCTGGAGTCAGAAGGCATTCTTAGCTGTAAACGTCCCTAAACATTTTAAAATAAGGGGAAAAAAAATTAATCCGGCCTAAGGGTGATGGGTCATAATAATATAGTCACAGAACGAGAAGAAATATTAGCCTTTTTTTTGCTGTTGTTTTGTACAGTCAGATTGTAAGGAATCTACTTTATTAAATTGTGTCTAGAGTTGTGCAACACGTTGTTTAAATCATGAGGCCATTATTGACTTTTAAAATACTGATCTACAGGAACGATGTATTAACTAAGGCAATCACACAGACCACAAATGCTCTGTAGGAGTTTTGGCCAGTGCAGTTATATTTTTATCCCCCCCCGGCATATCATGTCGGGATGTAGTCATCAGCTTTCTTTATTAGACTTGGCAGTTTACTCCTACTTGTAAGTGCAGCTCTGTGTTTTGATATTTTGGTGTTTCTGCTATTCATATTCTCTGACATGGCAGCAGGGTGGTGTAGTGGTTAGCACGTCTGCCTCACAGCAAGAAGGTTCCGGGTTTGAGTCCCAGGCTCGGCGAGGGCGTTTCTGTGTGGAGCTTGCATGTTCTCCAGGTGCTTTGGTTTCCTCCCACATTCCAAAGACATTATTCTAACTGGCTGTTCCAAATTGCCCCTAGGTATGGGTGTGACTGTCAGTGGTTGTGTGTGTATGTGTGTGTGTTGGCCCTGCGGTCGACTGGAGAGCTGTTTAGGGTGTGTCAGCCCAGGGTCAGCTGAAATAGGCGGAAGCCTCCCCGTGACCCCGCGAGGATTAAGCAGTTAAGTAAATTAATGAATGAGTATTTTCTGAAGTGAGGAGTCCCAGGGTGGTATTTATCATCTGCTGCTGGTTCTTGTCTTCTTAAATTATTGGAGCTCTTTGAAATAATAATGAATAATTTGGACGCATCACCTTTTCACGTTATGCTGTGATGCATTGGAAGGTCTCTAACAATAACAGTGTACAATAATCACTGTATCATGCAGCTTTACTCTAAACGGTATTTTGTGTTACTCTTATTACACATCTCTGTCTTGTATCAAATGGCCTGATGTTTTGGATAATTAGTTAACTGCGATGAAGTGACACGACGTTGTGTGCTCGTTACAGGACGAGGCGTCCCCAGCGTCCCTGACCGACATGTGTCTGTCTCTGGTGAGTTCCAGACTGGATTGGTTCTGTGTGAAGCAGGCCGATGGCTCCCTGTGTCTCCGAGATCTTGTGGTCTTTCCTCAGGAGCTGGCTGACCAGCTGCTCTGCAAAATGGCCACTGAGGGTGAGCAAAACTAAAAAAGCCCCTGTGCTGAGAAGTGTGACAGATTGTTTGGGTTTCAGTAGTGGAGTGATAATGAGATACTTCTTTGCTTTTTTTTACCAGATGGTAAAGTAATCAATTATCTAGGCATGAATAGTAAAAGTCTAAAAATAGACCTTACTTAAAGCAAGTACATGATTATTCTAGGAAAGGAAATTAATTTTAATGGCTCGATGCCAAGCAGTACGCACCCTAATACTCATATCTAGTCTTTATTACAGGTCGGCTGAATGACAGCACTGTGGGGATTTTCCGCAACAGTCGGCAGCTCCGACTGCGTCGTGCCTGTATCCGTACAGCCCGCATCTCAGCTGAGGCGTTTCAGCGTGCACTCTGCCTGCACCGGTTGCTTGAGCTCGATGCTTCACATGTCAACGCAGACCTCACCATCACTGATATCTTGCGCTGTCTTTCGGCCAGCAAGGCTGCACGCGAGAGCCTGCAGAGGCTCGTGCTCAATGGCCTGAGCATGTCATCGCTGGAGGAGTCGAGCGGCCGCTGCTTCAGCTCGCTGCAGGGTCTCAGATCGCTCAGCGTGTCCAATGTGGATTTCTATGACTCTGGGTTGGTTGACGTGTGCTCACTGCCCCGTTTGGAGAGCCTGGACATCTCGAACACATCAGTAACCAACCTGACACCGCTTCTGAGCTGCAAAGACAGGCTGCGCTACCTCACCATGCACCAGCTTAAGCGCTTGGAGATGAGCTCCAAACAAGTATTGGGTGTGCTTAGCCAGGTCAGCTTCTGTACTTTAGCAGCAAGGTGGTGATGTTGCTCACGTTTGATTTTAATCAAATATAATGCCAAATCCACCCCCACACTACCCCCATTTTGCTGAAAAAACTTCCACGAAATGGTAAAAAAAGCAAAAGCACTCACAGAGTGCAAACCTCCACCAAGCCTAGCAATCCCCTATATGAGCCAAAATATCACAAATATTTCTGTCTGGGTACACTCTAAACAGCTCGCCAGGCCATCACAGGAGTAGCCAGTTAGCCTAATGAGCATGTCTTTGGGATGTGGGAGGAAACCAAAGTACCCAGAGGAAACCCACGCAAGTACAGGGACAACATGCAAAGTTCAGATGGATATGCCCTTGGTGAGCCCGGGACTCGAACCCACGACCTTCTTGCTATGAGGTGCATGCACTTGCCACTAGTCAGAAGAAAAGCTGATGATGATGTAATGGTTTTACCTGTAGCTGCCTTTATAACTTCTCCTTAAAAGGTGTCCATTCCCAAACCAAATACACTGTAACTATTCTTATCTTCCATTAGCAGTTCATTTGTTTGAATATAAGTTTTCCAGTGAAACCACCCCAGCTCGCAGACTTGGTACTCACCTCTCTCTTACTCACCTGTTTTGCATCTTGTTTTGGTTCTGTTTCGTAACCAAACAATCTTGGGCTTGTGTCCCAACTTGTAAACAAGAAGCAAAGGCACTGCAACCTTGATTCATAGAAAAAGTCTGTGATCAAGAGTTAAGAAAAGGATAGAGATTAAACTAGGATGGAGCATTTTACTATCTCTATCTCTTTCTCTTTCTCTCACTCTTTCTCTCTCTTTCTCTCTCTCTCTCTCTCACACACACACACTTTTTTACTCACACATACACATAACTGTTGATATGTTTGAAGTTGGTCGGCATAGTGGTGCAGTGGTTAGCATGTCTGCCTCACAGCAAGATGGCCCGGGTTTGATTCCCGGCCATGGATGTTTCTGTGTGGAGTTTGAATGTTCTACCTGTGCTCGCGTGGGTTTCCTCTAGGTTCGAGTGGGTTTACTCCAGTTTCCTCTAACAGTCCAAAGACATGCACAGTAGGCTAATTGGCTGTTTCAAATCACCTCTAGGTGTGAGTGTGAATAGCGGTGTAAGTGTTGGCCTTACAATGCCCTTGCGAGCTGTTCAGGGTGTACCCCGCCTTCGCCAAGAGTCGGCTAAGATGGGCGCCAGCCTCCCCACGACCCTAATCAGATTAAGTGGCTTGAAAATGAACGAAGGAATGTTTGAAGTTACTTAATGTTTAGGGTTTTCACTGCTTGCACATCTGTGTCTGTGTTGATGGTCACCATCTGGTGGCAGGAGTTTACGTTTTCCAGATCATTGCGCCATTGACACTCGTGTGTGATGGGAGCGATTTCCCTTTTTTCCCAAGAGATATCCCTGCTTTTCATGTTTTTTAAATATGCCTAGTAAGTGAATGGGTACATTTAATCTCACTTTTCTTAATGGTTTCGTAAACCTTCAAAAGCGTTTTTCAGACGGAAACTTTTTAAATGTAAGTAAAAACCACCCGATGAAGAAAACATACATATTTTCAGTATAACAGGAGAGTCTGGAAGGCTTTCCTTTCATTTCACTTTAACAATAGTAGGGTTTTTTTCTGGAAATGTATTATAGCAGGCAAAGCAGATTATTTTGAGGGAAAAAAGGTATATGTGGAATTTCATGGCATTTTTATCAAATTTTGGATCCAGGAAATTTCTTTTATGATTTAACATTGTGAGAGATGAAGACTTGAGGGGACATGTTCGGGATTGCTGGGTTTAATGTTGGTCTGTGCTCTCCAAGTGCCCTTTTGCCTTGTTCTTCTGCGTGGTGTGGCTTCAGTTTCTAACCCATTCTTCTATATTTTTAGCTGGAGGGCCTGCAGCATCTGGACATCTCAGATGACAAGCAGTTCATGTCAGATGTGGCCAGGCAACTTCTGGAGACACCAGGCATCCTGCCTGCGCTGGTGTCCCTGGACCTCTCAGGCCGGAAGCAGGTGACCGATGCAGCTGTAAGGGCTTTTGTCGAGGAGCGGCCTGGAATGACCTTCATTGGTCTGCTTGCAACGGATGCTGGATTCTCTGAGTTTTTATCTGGAGAGGGTTCCTTAAAGGTCAGCAGCTCCATCAAATATGCACTAAATAATATGAATTACTTGCAATCAACAGATGTGTTTGCATAAACAAGACCATCACTTGGACAGATTTTTCCAAGAGGAAGTTTGTAGGTAAGGCTGAGGTTTTCTTGACCTTTTTGCTTCCAGGGACTCAGTGGGATATTGGAATGCTCGATTGCAAGTGGAGTTTCAAATATTTTCTGATTATAGTGTGGCTTGATGTATTGTATTCCTCTTACACCACCGCGAGTTCCCTAATTAAATTAATTAGGAAAAGTATTGACTTATTATTCAATGACATTTCATCTTTTTTATCCATTTCTGATTACATATAAAAGTGCAGTCATATCTAATTGTATCCTTTTCAGTAACCTTTATATAATTTACAATCATTTTTAACAGGTTCCAGTTATATAGAAATGTTACAGCTAAGACAATGAATAGTAATAGTCAGTAGTTATATCCTATCTACACTTTTTCAAATTCAGCAAATATCATTTTAAAGTAAGCTGGAGGACTGAAAAAAATCTGGCATTGGAACACAGCCCTGTAGATGGGAAACAAAAAGTGACTGGGAATAATAATAATAATAATAATAATAATGAACTAGGTGTGTGTTCTTGTCACAGTACAGCTGTATCCCCCACATGGACAATGGCACATCATGTAAGTTTACTCACTTTGACCTCTGTGACCTTGAAAACTAGGTCAAGGTGACTTTTTTTTTTCAAGGTTAACAGGCATGGCTGTAGGCATATCTGCTATAAATAACAAACAGTCCTGTGTTAAATTTTACATATCTGACATTTTACATGACCATGTGCATATTTCAGATGGCCGCTGTGACCTTCAAATTAGGTCAAGGTGACACAGTTTGACTAGGCTTGAAGACTATGACACTAAGTATAACTGGTAGGAAATGGAAACAGATCCGACAAAAAGTGCACCCTCTAGGGTGTTAACGGGCATATTTAAAGAATTGACCTCTTTAACTTTAAAAAAATAGGTCAAAGTGACCCAGTTTCGATTGGATGGCAGGGTGTGCCGTTGGGACCATTCAACATAAATACAAAATAAACCCGTAAAGAACCTGCACTACGCTTCGTGGGGAATACAATAATAATCATAATTTGTTATATTATATTGTGCAAGAACCCATTAACATCATTAAATGCACATTACTATAGACTATAATAAATTATAATATTATGAATAATAAAAAATGCATATATTAAAAAAGAACCAATAGGAATATTTAAAGGTCGAAATGATGGAAATGGTGGATATTAGATGAGGTAAATCATTGCTGAGTTTCGTTGCTGCAACCTGAAAGAATCCATCCCCTTGAGTTACTTTAGATCTAACTGTAGGGGCAGCAAGTACCAGTGGCACGCAGGTTATACCACCAATCTTTTTTCAGAGGAACAAGGTCTTAAATGAAAACGCAGGCTATGCCATGGATAGCCTTGAATAACTGGATCTTAAACTGAGCCACACAACACAATTCCATCCAGGGACTTTTGTACTCCTGCATAGCACAAACACACCTTGTTGCTGATTGGTTAGAAGGCAGACAGGGGTGTTGTTTCTGTCAAGTGTTAAACTTAGCAAAGGACGTGCATGAATTTTTTTGGGCGGAGCTTTTGAAGCAGCACTGAAGGAGGTGTATTTGTTTTGAGGTTGAATTTAAATATCAGATAACCTTTTTTCAGAACCAGTGACTGTTATAAAACATCAGCGACATAAATGTATTAGTTGTCGCTTATGATATAGCAGATGTTAACAATATCTTTATCGTTCCTGGCAGCTCCACTGTCAGAGCGACTGTTAAACGACTAAAAATGAAAAGTTGCTAATGCTTAACCCAGAGTTTAATTCTGTATTGAAATTATCTGAGAGTGCACTATCATGTTTATAAATCTTGACAATATACAACGTATATTGTATAATGCAATCCCTGGTACTATTCAAGTGTGTATATTTTAATTCATTCGTTTTCGAAGCCGTTTAAACATAATTAGGGATGTGGGGAGGCTGGCATCTATCTCAGCCAACCCTGGGTGAAGTCAGGGTACACCCTGAACAACTTACCAGACCATTGCAGGGCCAATTGTGTGTATTTCTGTTTATATAGATATATATATTTATGTATATATGTGGTGTGTATGTTTGTGTATGCAGGTGACTGGGGAGGCCAACGAGACTCAGATCTGCGAGGCTCTGAGGCGCTACAGTGAGAGGGAAGGCTTTGTTAGAGAGGCGCTCTTCCATCTCTTCAGCCTCACACACGTGATGGAGAAAGCGCGGCCTGACATTCTCAAAGTACGTCTGCAGTTGCCCTCGCTGTTTTCTTCCCCCTCAATCAGTTCCTCCCACACACTCCCAGAGCTCGACTTTAATCTGAACCCAGATAGTCACCCCTCTGATGAATCACGGGTCATTCATCCCCAGCTCATCTCTCCACTCTCAGCCACACATAATGATATTCTTTTCCTTTTTTTTCTTCTCGCTTTTGTTTCTTTTGTTCGTCTTGCTATTTTATCTCTTTTCCTGCAAAGACCTCGAGATTATCGTATTATTTCCTAAACTGTAATATTCTTGTGCTCATCCTTTTTGCTGCACGTCCCAGCGCATGTCCTGTTACACCTCTATTTCCTCCCCCCTCTTATTATTATTTTGATTTTTTTCTTTATTCAGCTGGTGGCGTTAGGGATGAAAAACCACCCATCCACTTTGAACGTGCAGTTGGCAGCCAGCGCCTGCGTCTTCAACCTCACCAAACAGGACCTGGCGTTCGGAATGCCTGTACGTCTCTTAGGTCAGGTCACACAGCTGCTGTTAGAGGCCATGAAGACTTTCCCCAACCATCAACAGGTAGATCTGCTCTAAGTACAGTAGTTTGTGGACAGCCACGCCTTTAAGTGGGAAATAAATTCCCTTGACCCTCGGGACATAGGCAGGTCTATTCAGCACACTGTAAGACACGACAATATAAATGTCAGGACATCTGACTGAACTAAATCTCAAGAGAAAGTGGGGCATGCATGACGATGACGCTGAAAGCATAAGTCAAGGTCCTGACCTTAATCCATTAGAAATATGAGCAATTCATTGTGTGAGCAATTCAAGTGTGGAAACCCACCAGTATCCCAAAATCTGTTCAATGTGCAAGTCAGTGTGCAGGACTCAAGTTACCAAAGTAAAGTTTACTTTCAATTATTACTGTGTACAGTACTGTGCAAAACTCTTTTTTTTGTATAAACTTAACAAGATTGTTCTATTTTATGGCCTGCACATTAGCAAGTCAGTACAGCGTGCTAGTTTTCCAAACACTAGTTTTCCTGCACTAAATAATATGTTGTATGGAAATAAAGAAAGCAGCATATTACAAAAGTTTTTTTATGCAAATAAATAATATTTTCATGCAAATGAAGAAGCAAGCGTGACTGTCAAAATATCCAGAAGAACTGGGTCGGATTCTGTAAGATACTCAGGAAAATTCAGGAAAGCATAATCTTATAATATATTATTTTTATATCCTGGCGAGCCGTCCAGGGTACACTCTTCCATCGCCCCGTGTCGGCTGATACGGGCGCCAGCCTCCCCACGACCCTAGTTAGCATTAAGTGGTTCAGAAAATTAATAAATGAATGAACCGCACACATTTTATAAACATTTAATTTCATTTCATTATTTATATGTACATTTTTGCTCTATAGTATTTTTGCTCAGCCAACAGTTGGTGAGGGTGGGGTACACTCTGAACAACTCGCCAGACCATCCCGGGGCAGCACACACACAACCATTCAGACTCACAATCAAACCTAGGGGCCGTTTGGAACAGCCTATTAGCCTAATGCACATGGCTTTGGACTGTGGGAGGAAACCAGAGTACTCGGAGGAAACTATTCATAGAAACACCTGAGCCCAAGACCTTCCTGCTGTCAGGCAGATGTGCTAACCACTCTGCTACCATGCTGCCCCTGTGTTTTTGTAAGTGTATATACTCTATATTGCCAAAAGTATGCTGCTGCATCCAAGCCATACATCACCAAGTGCAGTACAAAGCATCGGATGCAGTGGTGTAAAGCACGCCACCACTCCCGCCCTGGACTCTACAGCAGGGGAGACGTGTTCTCTCGAGTGATCAGTCTCCATCTGGTAATCTGATGGGTCTGGGTTTGGTGGTTGCCAGGAGAACTGTACTTATATTACTGCATTGTGCTGAGTGTAAAGTTTGGTGAAGGAGGGATTATGGGGTGGGGTTTGTTTTCGGGAGCTGGGCTTGGCCCCTTAGTTCCAGTGAAAGAAACTCAGAATGCTTCAGCAAACCAAGAGATTTTGGACAATTTATTGCTCCTAACTTTGTGGGAAGTTTGGGAATATATATGCATACATACCGAGATAAATTGATGTGTAGATAGACTTGCTGTTTTTATCCAAACTGCTATTATGTACATGTTGTGTTTATATTGTAAGTGTTGCCTGAATCACGTAATATGTTGATGTTTATGACTTCCTCACACTTTCTGTTAGTTTACTCATCTGTTAAGTTAATTAACAAAATGTTCATGTTTTCGTGATTCCCAGTTGCAGAAGAACTGCCTGCTGTCCCTTTGTAGTGATCGGATTCTACAGGAAGTTCCCTTCAACAGGTTCGTCTGTAATTTATTTTATCCTTTATTCCATTTGTGTATCGAGGATCCTTTTCAGGGTTTCTTCTTAACAAAAGCAAACAACACCATTTTTTTAAAAATTATTATTATTTTTAAAATTTTCACTGATTCCTTTTGAAGATTGTACATGAGTGTGTGTGTGTGTGTGTGTGTGTGTGTGTGTGTGTCAGGTTTGAAGCTGCTAAGCTGGTCATGCAGTGGTTATGTAACCATGAAGATCAGAATATGCAGAGGATGGCAGTTGCAATCATCTCCATCCTGGCTGCAAAGGTGAATCACCAAAGATCCCTGTTTAAATGTGATCAATTAATAGCAGTTATGGGACTTCTGACAGCTACTGATTTTCTTTCTTTCTTTCCTTCATTCTTTTTTCTTTTTCTTTTGCTTTTTCTATCAGTTGTCTACTGAGCAAACAGCGCAGTTGGGAGCAGAGCTGTATATCGTGAAGGTGAACATCATAATAGTATCATAACCAGCTAGTCACATCTATCTATCTATCTATCTATCTCTGATTTTCTGTGTGATTTAATCACAAATTGCCACGTCCAACACAATACACAGCTCCTCACATCAAACCATAGCTACTAACCAGGGAGGGCAAATGCTTCCACATGCTTCGTCCAAGGCACATGAAGCAAACCGACCTGTTCTTTTCAAACTGCATGCTCAGAGAATGTCAGAAGGCGGTGTAACACACTTCGAAAAAAGTGTTGTCTGCCCACCTCTGAATGATTACCATGATTGGCTAGCTGTAACTGACAGGAGAGACATGCCACCCTTAACTTTTTGAAAGCATGTCTGATTTTGCAAAAAAAAAAAAAAAAGCATGCACAGTAGGCTAAATGGCTGTTCCAAATTGCCCCTAGGTGTGAGTGTGAATGGTTGTTGTTATGTTGGCTCTATGATGGGTGATTTTTATGTTGACCCTCGCCCGGAGTCAGCTGAGAAAGGTACCAGCCTCCCTGAGACTCCAATTAGAATGAAGTGTCTTAGAAAATTAATAAAAGAATAAAGAAGAATTCAGACACTATTAAATACATGGTGGTTTGATTTCCCCGTTATCAGTTGTGGATGTCTGTGAAAATTGAAGCCAACTCTGAATGGAAATAAATGTTGTTTAAAACAATG